>CM035098.1:44533645-44733645 GCA_020205505.1 Panax japonicus
GCTGATTTAGATGGAGTGAGAATCCCAATATGTACGTATGGGGAAATAAACAAAATTTCAAAACAAGTGACAATCTCACTTACCATCGGAAATAGTCGCTTCTAATACCAAGGGGTGCAGCAAGCAATATATCAGTTATCCAGGGTGACAGAGGCCGCAGTGGTTTCCTTTCATGTTGCACAGGTGGTGGAAATGATTCGCCATTTGTAGAGTTACTTGTTGTAGCATGGCTGCCACTGTTGCTTCTATCTGCTTCGCTTTGATTTCGCTCCACCTTGTAAATTGGCCGGTTATAATGAGTCAAAATTCGCAGAATCTCTCCACATGCCAGAGCCCATTGTTCAGAGTACTCATTCTGCAAATTGAGAATGTATACTTTATGTCAACCTTCAACCTAATTAAAGCATGTTGCAATATGGAGAACACTAGGGAGATGTCAATGTAAAACAATAAACTAGAAAACAAGAAAACAAGAAATTGCTAAAAGTAGTTTTAATTAGGAATTTAGGATAATAATTTATATAGTATGAAAAAAGGAACCGACAAAATGCGTCCAAGAGTTGTCTTACCTCACTGCTAGGGCAGACCAAGGAAATGAAAGAAGAAAAGGGGGGAATGGTCCTATCATACTCCAGTGTACCATCAATGATACATGAAATAATTGGAAGAATGACAGTATGTCCGTGCTCTGGATGATGAAGAACAAATGTTGCTGGAAATTAATAACAAATATTAGTAAGTCATCTGGATGGCCGAACAATGTAGAAAAGAGTATTATTTGAAATAATGATGCTGAGGGATGATTGACCATCACACAAATCCACAACAGAAGCAAAAATACCTAAAACATCATCAAAGAGGCGATTTTCCTTCGAGGGATAACGGTTCCGGATCAGCTGTCAAAACAATATATATTACCAGTTAGCAGCATCCACTGAACTATTTAATCAACTTAACAGAATGATACATGGGCATAAGATTTAATGGAAATGGGAGTATAGCATATCTCAAGTTCTGCCCTACAAAAAACTAGTTAAGAGATAAGTACAATTGAAATACCTCAGCTATATCTTCAGGAAACTGTTCTGAATTGAATTGACCAAAGTAATCAACATATGCAGTAATTTGAGCCTATAGGAGGGAGTTACAAAACAATAAGAACCAACATTTTTTCAGGATTAAGTAAGAAAAGGCAAAATATAGAAAATTAAATCACAACACATTTAAACCGTAAAGCTAGGTAATTTTTAGAAAGTAAGGAGGGGGGGGGGGAGAAGATTGAACTTTAATCTTCAGCACAAAGTAGCTTCCAAACTTAACTAAACCTGCAGTCAAGCTTCATGGTTGATTGATAGACATTTTCTTTCAGTAAATTTGTAATAATGGTTTCTTTCTTACTTTCTGAAGTTGGTCAAGGAGGCGGGCAGAGAATTGGAGAAATCTAATCGACTAAGAAGCTACACTGAAAAATTATGTCTGAGCTATACCTCCCATTTAAGCTTAGTATGAGTTCAACAAGTTCGCATCCAAAGGGAGGATGTCTAGCCGTATCAGAAGGTGAAATAGTCCACAATATTTTCATTCAAAGGTGAGAGATCTGTTTTCATGAACCATTTCCCCTCAACAGCAATAAGTCACTAGTCACTACGTCTATAGTTTTTAATTTTCTCCTTCAACAAAGACTTCTTTTACAGATAAATACCAAATTACCAACAGTACCTAAATCTTCTCATAGTATTCATCCTAGCTACTGAACCAAATTCATTCAATGCAACCTAAAACTATTTCCTCAGCAATAACATTATTAAAACAAACACAAGCAAGAATTTGGCAATAAATTATTGAATAGGAAAATGCAAAATATGTAAGAATAGAAGTTTTCATGCACTCTCAGTGAATACAGTTCTGTTCGGATCATAACACCTCATTAATGAAGTACTTATATTGGACATCATTATCTTTATTTTAATGACGTGTCATGATCCCACTTTTATATACACCGTCGGTGTATCAAATTTTAACTCGATATGTAAATGCAACCAAAAATGCATGGCAACTTCAAAAGATAGGTTAAGGAGCTAATAGCACCTTTCTTTGATGTTTGTCATGTGGAGGAGGCCAAAACAATGAGGAGAACTGAAGACCATCAATCCACCTCTCACATGAAGTATTCATATATAAGTATCTTCCAGATAAGCTCTTAAAGTGCAACAAGATGGCAACACCAAGCAAAACCGCAAGCTTTAGTATCTGCTGCTACCAATCAAGTATTAGAAGATTGTAATTCAATATTTTAAAAGCCCAAACAAAGCATCAGCCCAGATAACTTAATGAGTCAACGAGCACAACATCTCGAGTTTGACCACTCAATTATAAATTCAAAACAGATTTATTGCATCTCTTAGTTGCAAACCTTCGCCAACCCGAAAATTATACAAGTACAGTTACGATCTGTAGCCCTGTAAAAAATACAAACTAGAATTTTACAGAAAAACCAATAGAAAAGTATAGTCAAATAAAAATGGTGATTATAATCCACCTAATTCAGTTTTGGGGAAAAAAATAAAACTAATGAAACTGATTGCTCATCAAACAAACTGAACTATTCACACAAATCCTGCCTTCTTAGCTTTAAAAGTTATAGTTTGACCTTTAATAAAACTCAAAACCATAAATATAATATAAAATGATAAAACTTGTAATTTAAATCCCCTTAATTTCAGTTTGGTTGTAGAAAAACCAAAGCTAAAATAAATCTTTACATATATTACTTGATAAAAATATCTTCTACTCCATAAAAAATGAAAAAAAGTCAAAAACAACATAAATTCATAGAGAAAAATAGAGAGAATTTTCTAATATACAAGAAAAATTAATATTAATATACATAATTGGCAAATATTCAAAGCTAAAGTATCTTAATCTTTCTTAAAATTAAATATTAAATCTAACAAATATGCGGCCTTCAAAAACTATAACCTCCATCTAGTTTCGGAGAAAACCAATAAATCAAAGAAAATACAAATCTTATTTGTCAACAAAATTCACAACTGAACCAGCCAACAGTCAGAAACAACAGTATGAGATATCTACTTCCTTAACTCTTCAGTATGCAAAATCAAAAACTAAACTTCTTAAATCCCATTTTTTCCCTACATTTTCTCAGTAACCAAACATATCCATCAAGCATAACCTCACAGCATACCATTTTCCTCAAACTAACACACATAAAAAGTTGTATACATAAATTTCTCAAGAGAAAATTGAAGAAAACTACCTGGTTAAACTTTGTGGGAAATCTATGCTTCTGGAAGTTTTTAGATCAGATGGGTTTGCCTTGCTTTTGATTTTTGCCCTTTTTGTTTACTGTGATTGTAAAAATGGGATGAGATTTGTGAGTTTTAATTTGGGTTGTGGGGAAGAAATAGAATGAAATAATGAGAGAGGAGAGAGAAAATGGAGATCTTTAGCTGGTCTCTCTCTTCCTCCGCTCGGTACGCTTGCCAACGTGGCTATGATATTTTCCTCTCATCTTATGGAGGCCAAGTGGCACGTCATCATGTGCCATGGCCATGCATGCATACATTAGGTAGGGGGTGTGAAATTACTGTTAAGGGCCTAGGTGGGTCCAGCTGTGGGGAACATTTCCATCTGGGTGTGCTTGATAAATACTATAAAAGGAAATTGATAAATCCAGGAAAATAGTTGTCGGATGAACTGATATTTTGGGGAGAGATTATTCTCTGCAACTCATGTGTATGTTTTGCTTGGAATTATAGGGAATATTCGGTTTACTGGTGATAAATTTTGGGGAAATTTTCAAAATTAATTAAATGAAAATATATATGAGAAGGGGCTTGTTTTATTAAATTTGATGAAAATTGAGGGTAATATTGTCATTCAGTAGTTCAATACTCCTTCCGTCTTCAAAAAGATGATTAAAAGTATAATTTTTTTGTTCGAGCTAATGTACATGTTGGGGCATGATATTTCTCCTATATTGGGCCGGGTACATTGGGTTCACTTATTAATTAAGTCATTGGGCTCATTGGGCCCAATCATTATATTGACTTCATTAAACCCTATAGAAACCGGGCTGGGTCAATGGGTCAACCCATTGGGTCATTTAATATCTATTACTTTGACTTGTAATGATGATATAGTATGACAGTTGACCAAAATACCTGCCATACATTAATGTGGATGGGATTATAGCCGGCCGGCGATGTGAACAGCGGCAAAAAGCAATGTACAGGTTTCATGCAGCCGGCAGAACCCATCAGATCATGGGGATATGTCAGATGGTAGTAGGTGGCACAATATTCCAGGCAAAGATATTATTTCCCACCGAGTAAGTCTTCATGAGAGAGGTATGTATTACACACACACGACCATAGATGATCACAATTCATACTCACATTGCACTAGACTTTTTCCTCTTGAGTTAACCTTGTAAACAGACATACTTACTCTCACGCCTGAGCTATCCCCCGACGGTCCGGCCGTCAAGCTTGTGGTGTTGTCGTGTTTACTGTGCAGGATCAGGACGTCTTTCGTGATTGGGACGTGAAGAAAGATCTTGGCGTTAACATTGGCGCTAGAAGGAGGGCTGTGTTCTAGTGTTCTTGAAGTTTTCAATCACAAATTGTAGCTGCTCTACGTCGGAATCCATGGTGAAGAAGAGTAGAACAGTTACCTCTAAAGGATACCTGATGGCTATGACTTCGTCTACAAAAGGAGTTTCTGTCAAAGATTGATTGGGTCCTTCAAAGAGTGCTCATGCTGGTATTGCTTCCAAGCAAGTTTCTGAGGGTTCTCGTTCGAGAGCCCAGGATGATGCAAGAAGAAGATTGATTTTTGCTGCCGAGAAGAAGACCTGGCCATGGTCGGAAAAGGGTAGAAGGCATATTGCTTAGAATCCTATACCGAAATGGTCAGACTGACAGACTGATCAAGTTAGAAAGAAGTCTACACTTTAAAGACATGTCTCGAGGCCCTCCTCGGGATCGAAGCAAACCCAACAGCCATTTTCCTGATTGATTGACCGAGAAAGGTATCCCGCCCTATTGGTCTTCGGGATTATGGTCGTAGCAGAGTAGACGAAGACCCAACAGCCATTTTCCTGATTGATTGATCGAGAAGGGTATTCCGCCCTATTGGTCTTCGGGATTATGGTCGTAGCAGAGTAGACGAAGACCCAATAGCCATTTTCCTGATTGATTGACCGAGGAAGGATACTTCCCCTCTTGGTCTTCGGGATTATGGTCGAAGCAGAGTAGACGAAGACACAACAGCCATTTTCCTGATTGATTGACCGAGGAAGGGTACTTCGCCCTATTGGTCTTCGGGATTATGGTCGTAGCAGAGTAGACGAAGACCCAACAGCCATTTTCCTGATTGATTGACCGAGGAAGGGTACTTCCCCTCTTGGTCTTCGGGATTATGGTCGCAGCAGATGAAGAAACTGATCCAGGGAGCATGCACCTCAGAATACAAATAAGGCATTCTGCCTTGAGTATCCTCACCACAGTGACAAAAGTTTCACCGAAGTAGATCCAGAAATCACACTCCCGAGAATCCATTAAGGGCACACTGCCCAGTGGACACTTGTCTTCGGGGAAATCCATCTAAAGTTGCAGCTCCAGATAAGGAGTCCGACAGAGCCGTTGCAGTACTTCAGCAGAAGCAGAGCTCGTGGACATTGCATGCAGATGGATATTCTATTTCGGACATCAGTATAGCAGGCTATTAAGGAGTCGATCACAATGACAATTCCACCGCCGATGCATTATCGAAGCTAACCACTACAGATGCTTATAACTTTGACTACAGATGGTGTCATTTCTTCGGATCAGATGCTGGCAAAGAAGACCAAGTACAAGAGTGTCAATTTTGTTCTCATTAATGAGAATCTTTATCAAAGGACCTTTTTCTTCATCATTGCTTAAACGTTTGGTTCCATCCGAAGCAGAGTGTGTTCTTCAGGAAGTTCACAGAGATATTTATGGCAATTATTTGGCCCGAAGTTGTTGACCTACAAAGCACTTCGGCAGCGATATTCTTGAAAGAACTGGGGATTCAGCACAGAAAGACTTCGGGTATTCTACTTTGGACCCATCTCCCACTATTGAGGAATTTCGGGTGCCGTCCGAAGTTGCAAATGTTGTTCGGAGGGTTCATGTGGATATTTGTCAGCCAAATGATTCGATCCCACATCAGTCACCAAAAGGCTATATTCGATTTTATCTCCTATACCTCTTGCTGTCTGGGGGGTAGTCGTACTGGGTCCATTGCCTAGGGATCAGGTTAACAGACGCCAGCTCATGGGATCGAAGTGTAAAACATTCATGAGGGACTTCGGTAGCTCATCCATAGTCTGACAGGCACAACAAATGCCACCTCGGTGTTTGGAGGTTCGGGAGGACTCGCTGACCATTTGATGGTAGCCTCTTCGGCAGGTGGTCCTTATGAGTTTGTCAGGCCCTTCGTGGTAGGCAAACGTCATCGGTGTTAGGAGGTTCGGGTGGACTAGCTGGCCATTCGATGGTAGCCTTATTGGCAGGTGGTCACCTTTGGCATTGTCAGGCCTTTCGGGGTAGGCAATTGTCGTCACCTTTGGCATTGTCAGGCCTTTCGGGGTAGGCAATTGTCGTCACTTTGGCATTGTCAGGCCCTTCGGGGTAGGCAATTGTCGTCACTTTGGCATTGTCAGGCCCTTTGTGGTAGGCAATTGTCGCCACTTAGACTTCGTCAGGCCCTTCGTGGTAGGCGAATGTTATCCTTTGGTTTTGATAGGAGGTTCGGGAGGACTAGCTGACCATTCGATGGTAGCCTCTTCGGCAGGTGGTCCCTTAGACCTTGTCAGGCCCTTCGTGGTAGGCAAGTGTCATCCTTAAGACGTTGTCAGGCCCTGCGTGGTAGGCAATTGTCGACCCTTAGACCTTGTCAGGCCCTTCGTGGTAGGCAAGTGTCATCCTTAGATTTTGTCAGACCCCGAGTGGTAGACAAAGGTCCTTATATCTTGATCCTTATATCTTGATCCTTATATCTTGGCCCTTATATAATTGTTTCACCCCGAGTGGTAAACAAATGTCTTTATATACTTGTGTTACCCCGAGTGGTAAACAAGATCTTGATGGTGCAAAGAGGATCAGCCGAATTCAATCTATTCACTATCTGTCTCACACTTCGGTAACGATAAGTATGTATTACTTTATTTTGTTCAAGTGTTGAGTTCGGATTATATTATCATTGTTCTTAACTGTTATATAATTTGCTTAATTATTGACTAACGGTTTAAGATAAGAGGCACTTGCACAGTTTTCAAGTTGATTGATGATCCATTATTGACAAGAAATAATGAGGCATGATGTTGATATTTCATTAAATATTAACTGTTCACATAAGAATTAGAATTTTTACAGAAAGTTCTACAGCTAAGGATAAGGAGAGGTCATCTTCAGGCTTCTTCCTTGTCATCGTCACCATCAGAAGAGTCTAAAAGATATGGATCTACCTTGGCCCGAGCCTTTTCTTGCCTTTACTTCAGCAGATTTCATCTACTACAGTGTTGCATCTGGTCGATCTTATCACCCAGATCGGCGGATTTTCTATATGCTACTTGGATTTCTTATAAAGATCTTCGGTCAGTGGCGGACTCAAATTCTTAAGGGCCCGAAGCTCTTTTGAGCTCTTCTTCGAGCTTCTGACGATGTGTCAGACGCTTTGATCTTTAGCTTGACAGATTGACATTTATATCAGTGACGACCCGATGAGTGACCTTGGTCGATTTTAGTTCTTCTTCGATCTTGTCGATATCTTTCCGAAGGCATTCATTATTGAAGAGAGAAATATCAAGATTGATTCTTTCTTTCGCCAACACAGACTTCCGGATGGCGTTATCCCTTCAGTCGGTATTCTCTTCGGATTTCTTTTCGGACTCCTCTTTGGTATTCACTTCGGCATCCTCTTCGGTATCCTTTTCGGTTTCTTTATATTTGGGACAGAGGCACCCGAAGATAGTGTTTGCTTGCAAGTGACCATTATTGGTCAATTAGTTCGAAATAATGGGCAGCGATGTCCATGATGGAACTATCTCCTTACGATGATCATCGGTACCACGGACGCACGCTATTACCGAACCGATATTTCATTCTATGGCTTGAGCTTCGGTAGTTAGAGGCGATTCAGTTGGTACTTCTGTAGAGGTCGGCGAAGATGAATCCTTTACGTTGCTATTTGATGTTCACCAGAGGGGCTTCGGTAAGCCGTATTTTGGGCCTTTATTGGTCTTATTATAATTCCTTTTGTCCTGAACCGATGCCATTTATACTCTTTCATTAAACATCTTGTTTAATAAAAGACTGGGGGGCAATGTTGGGGCATGATATTTCTCCTATATTGGGCCGGGTACATTGGGTTCACTTATTAATTAAGTCATTGGGCTCATTGGGCCCAATCATTATATTGACTTCATTAAACCCTATAGAAACCGGGCTGGGTCAATGGGTCAACCCATTGGGTCATTTAATATCTATTACTTTGACTTGTAATGATGATATAGTATGACAGTTGACCAAAATACCTGCCATACATTAATGTGGATGGGATTATAGCCGGCCGGCGATGTGAACAGCGGCAAAAAGCAATGTACAGGTTTCATGCAGCCGGCAGAACCCATCAGATCATGGGGATATGTCAGATGGTAGTAGGTGGCACAATATTCCAGGCAAAGATATTATTTCCCACCGAGTAAGTCTTCATGAGAGAGGTATGTATTACACACACACGACCATAGATGATCACAATTCATACTCACATTGCACTAGACTTTTTCCTCTTGAGTTAACCTTGTAAACAGACATACTTACTCTCACGCCTGAGCTATCCCCCGACGGTCCGGCCGTCAAGCTTGTGGTGTTGTCGTGTTTACTGTGCAGGATCAGGACGTCTTTCGTGATTGGGACGTGAAGAAAGATCTTGGCGTTAACAGTACATAAAATAAATAATAAATATGTTATTTAATAGAGTATATTTTATTATAAAAATAAATAAAAGTACTCATTATCACTCAAAGTAATCATGCGTGATGCGTGGCTATAAAGGAGAAATTAAGAAATTTTTTTACTCTCTTTTTCTTTCTTTTTAATGCGTAAAAAGTTTATTTTACTTAAATAAACTTTAACTAAATAACTAATAAATTTGATAAATAATTTCAATCCAAAATAAGAGATATCCCCTCCAAAAAGCATCATTTAGTGACAATAGGTGTTTGCACACGGATACTGTGATGAAAATTACTTTAAGAGGTTCGGGGAACTAACATAATATTACAAATCACAAACACGATATCTGCACGGCACGGGTAAATTTGTAAAAGAAAATGAATTCATTTGCCAACAAATATATACATATGGGAAAAATGTATATACACAGCTGTGTATTACACAGTGGATTATGACGATAGTTTTTTGGGCTAGCGATGGTTTCATTCGTGGTCATAGCTATTCTGGGCTATAGCGACAGTTTATCGTCGCTATAGCCCAAAAAATCTGTAGCCATAGACCTACTGTGTAATACACAGCTGTGTATATACATATAGCCCATATATATATATATAGGCTTAAATATGATTCATTATCCTAAACTATTGACCATATTTTATTTTAAAGATACATATTTTAATTTTGTCAATTAAATAATTGAACTATTGATTAATTTTTTTTAATTATATTCAACTGAGGCTGTCATGTCAAATCAACTACATCATATAGCTTGGTTGGATAATTAGTTAAAGTTATGAAGTTGAGTTTTTGAGTTCGAATCTTAAAGAGAGTGAATTTTTTAGTCTTAGTTATCACCTTAAACCCTAGTTATCAAGCCTTAATGGTGATTATTAAGTCCTAATGGTGATTATTAAAGAGAAGCATGTCAATTGACTAATATACCCTTAAAATTAGGTGGGGAATTATTAAAATACCCTTTTGGAGGCGGAATGACTAAAATACCCTTTATTTAAGTTTTAAGTTAAAGAGATTTTTACAAATCTTGTAACTTACCATATCTTGGATATCAACATGTGCTCAAATCAAGCCAAATCTCACTACAAGAAATAGGATTATTTACGACGGAAGTAATGTGAGACCACAAATTTTATGAATAAAGATTTAAATTTTTCGAAATATTTTTTTTAATATTATGGTGTGCATTTGATATAATGTTATAGTTGTGGGTAATATTTACAAATTTTGCAAAGTAAGCAAGTGTTTATATAATATTCGATTGATCGGGGAATATTCTTTTTGTCGGGAAATATTCGTACGACGACACAATCATTGGTGGACCCCACAACGGAAGTATTGTCGTAGTTAGAAAACGACAGAATTATCTTTTTTTATAAAAATAATGGCGAAAGTGTTACCGTTAAAACTGTTGAACTACCCGGTAGTAAAAGTACAGTAATATGTGTGGTTACATAGTAGCACACGGTATTGATTATTGATGTTTACGTAAGAACTCACTCAGCTATACTCAATCATTGCTACAGTAATTGCTGCATCATATCTCTCATATTATTGATTCAATTATTGTCACAGTATCATCTGCATAATATGTTATATTATTAAATCAATAATTGAGACGGCAAAGTTATTCATATTATTATTTGCAATATTGACAATGTCTAGAAGTTCTGTCAAGGAGAGGTTTGGTCACCTAATTGCGCGCCAACAAGGAGAAATCCTTATCGGAGAGCCCCCTCTTTCCTAGGAACGACTTGGTTGTTAAATATTGTGAATTATAATATTAATGATGAATAAGATTGTATTGATTAAAGATGAAATTGATAGTTCCATCGTGTTGAAATTATTAGTGTTAGTGAAAATCGACATTTATTCCGATGATAATTGATGTCTAGAGGTTATATTGATAAATCGGGTAATTAATCAGATAAATGAACAATTAATTGCTATTAATTCACATGCTTATATAACTATTTGTTCACATGTATGTACTATTGAATCATATTCTTGTACTATTAGGGGAGTTGGTGCAAGATTGATAATACTTGCATGACTAAGTTAAAAATGGAGGTATAGATGGAGGTACTATATTGTAATTCGTATTTTCACATGATTATAACTATTGATTCACATGATTGAACTATTGATTCACATTATTTACTATTAGGGGAGGTGATGAAAGTTTGATAATACTTGCAGGACTAAATTAAAAATGAAAGAAAAGTTGGAGGTATTGTACTGTAATATTTCGATCCCCAAAACGTGTAATTATCGAAACTATATTTTTTTATAAATAGAAGCTCATTCTTCATTCATTTCTCAGCAATTTACTAAAGTTTTGGAGCAATTATTATAAAGAGAAATTATAGAGAGAAAGAAGAAGAGAAGTATGCTACCTCTCTACTCCAGTATCCAGTTACTTTCTAAGGTAAGGGGCATTATTTCTTTCGTATTTATGAAGAGAGCTATTGTTATTCTATTCCTTATTATTATGCTGGAATAACATGTCTATACGAACCACCGCATACATGGTAAAATTCTTCTGTTATTCCATTCTTTATTATTCTGTTGTAATAACCTGTTTGTGCGGTCTATCGCATGCCTCGTGAATTCTGTTGAAATATCATGTCTGTGCGGTTTACGCATGACCTGGTTCCATTCTTTATTATTCTATTGGAATATCATGTCTGTGCGATTTACGCATGACCTAGTTCCATTCTTTATTATTCTGTTGGAATATCCTGTCTGTGCAGTTTACGCATGACCTGGTTCCATTCTTTATTATTCTGTTGAGAATAACCTGTCTGTGCGGTCTATCGCATGCATGGTGAATTCTTCTGTTATTCCATTCTTTATTATTCTGTTGGAATAACCTGTCTGTGTGGATTACCGCATGCATGATGAATGATCCTTTGTATTCATATGAATAGTATTTTCATTCAAAAGGGGTTTCTGTCAGGGGCAGTTTCATAATTTTTCTGACCCTCAAAAATTCTGGAAAAATTTGAAATGATAATTTGATGAGTTTTCTAGATTGTGTCCAAAAATGGCGCTTTTTGGATGTATAGATTAAGAGTTATGGATTTTATGAGAAAAGACTATTTTAAAAGTAAACTCTTATAACTCTTTGTAGTTAACTCCAGAATTGGTAAAATTTTTATTGGGAGTACATGTTTATAACAGGAGTATAGCCTGTAAATTTTGGAATTTTTGGACAAAAGTATAATTTATAATAAATGTCTAAATATTCGACAGTTTTGGCCATATGAAAAATAGTAAATGAATTTTAAAAATTCTGAGAAAAATATATGTTCAATACGGGACTATATTCTGCTAAATCCCAGAAAAGAAATATTTTTGGAACTGATTTGGTATTTCTCATGAAAATAAACTAGTTATGAGTAAATGAATTAAATATGTTATGTGAAGTAACAAAATTGGAAAATAGGATTTTATGGCTTGGGAATCCTATATAGGGTATATGCAAATTTTTGATGAGGGATTTGATCATTGGTGATGAAATCTTATGAGTATAGCATTTTTGAATGATTAAATGCATTATTTGGTAAAGTGTAAATAATTGAAATAAATTATTTATAAGTTTAAGAAGTGATTAAAATATTGTTATAATATTAATAATATTAGATGATAAGTTTATTAAGTGATTGATAATAATTGGATAAATTTAAAGTCTTTAATATTTATCATTATTTTCGTTTGATTAATGCTTATATCATTGTCATCATCCTCATGCTTATATTGTGATGAAAGTCATCTTTGGCTTGCGTGCACAGATAGACTTGGTATGATTATGACCATAGATCATTCGGTATAATCATGACCTATAATGTTGTAAATGATGTGGTAAAAGTCCTCAGTGGCCTGTAGTGCATTGATGGACAATTTTTGCTATGATTATGACCAGGGATTATTTGGTATAGCCATGACCATTGATGATTTAATGAATATCCTTGGCCCGTAGTGCAGGGATGATTCGATGATGTGGTTTATTTATTAAGCTGATTCTCAACGATAAAAATTGATGAAAACATTTTAAATCATAGAAGATAGTAGATATCATGCTCTACTTGACTCTTTTAACGGATTGCTTATTCCGCTGCAGTTAAACTTGATGTCAATTGTATTTTATCAGTTTAACATTGTTGAAGACTAATGATAATTTATTCTGCATTATCTTAGTCATAATATTTCTTACTGGGCTAGTTGAGCTCACCCTTTCTTTCACTGTTCTCTTCAGGAAATGAGAACGTAGCCGGGACTAGTCGGGGAACGGAGTGACAGTCTAGATGATAGCATTAGTAGTCCTCACTATTCTGTTAAATAGTGTGACAATAAAAATAATGAGGACTCCATTGAGTGTGGATATTGTCTAGATGACAATATTCTTATTAAAACTCTTAGATTATGGTTTGTCGTATTTTACACGGCTGTTGTATAATTAAGTTGTATTTGAATTTTGTACCATGTATTTGGCGACTCAAGATGGGTGATGTATACCTATTTTGGGGGCGTCACATGTAAGGTCGATGGAATGGATTCGCTCGGGGTTAATTTATTGCCGACGAAATATTCAGTCGTTCATAACTCCCTCGAGAATAGTACAAATTCGACTGAATTCAGTCTATCCTATACCATGCTCGATGGAAGAACTATTATTGTCGACTGATTGTCCGTCGAGGATACTGTATCATCGACTGAATTAATCCCGACCGATTTTCGTTTGAAATAGTCTTTAAAACCTACACTAGCAGACGTGAGCCTCGCTTCAGCTTCTCAAATTTCTTTTTCCTCTTTTCTTTCTCTGCTCTACTACTGTCGTATTCTCTGTCCCTCCTCCCGTCCCTCTCCTCGCCGGCCGCCGCACCTCTCCTTGTCGGCAGCCCCATCTCCGGCCAAGCCCTCGCCAGCAGCGACATATTCGGCGCCCTCTGGTGCTCTCTATCTCTAGTCCCTCTCTGCTCCTCCTTCTCTCTCAATTTAAGGTTAATTTTTTCAATTAATTTTAAATTTAGAACCCTAAATTTTCAGATATGTATATGATTATGCATAAATTTGGGTATAAGTACTTTGAACCCTAAATTTCCTGTTTAAATGTTGTTGAAATATTCTATTGAAATATTGTTGAACCCTAAATTTCATTTCCAGTGTTGTTGAAATTGTGATTTTCTGTGATAGATTGCTAAATTTCGTTTGGTATGAAACTGATTTTGAGACTGAGATGTTGCTCGGTGACTGATATTGGTTTACTGTATTGGTTTTTAATTTGTGCCCAACCAGTTATAATGTCCATAATCAGTAGTGTGTAATTTATTATCTGATATTGAGGAGTTATAATGCACTGTGATAAACTTAATTTGCAGTGTTCTGATTTCTGCCTTTTTCAGCATTGTGAATTTTAATTTGTGAATCAATTGAAGACTTCCTTTATTTTGGTGTTAAGTATTAATTCCGACGAAATTTTCGACTGAATTTCTATGGAAGTTATAGATGGTAATAGATAAATATTTAATTAACTATATAAAAGACAATATATTATAATATAATAAATAAATATTTATATAAATTAATAAATTAATACAAAAAAATACTAGGAGCTTTAAATAACTTTAATAAATTATATAATATAATATAATAAAACATAATATAATATAATATAATATAATATAATATAATAAACTTTAAAATAAAATAAATTTACTTTATTATTTAATATAATATTATAATAAATAAATAAATAAATAAATCTAAATAAATAAATAAATTTAAGTTAAGTTAACTAAATTAAATTAAAGTAAAACATACATAGTAAAATAAAATAAAATAATACAAAATAAAATAAATTAAAATACATAAATAAATAAAAGTATAATAATAAATTAATTTTAAAAAAAATTTAATAATAAACTAGAATATATTAAAATTAATTAATTTAAATAATATAATATAATAAATAAATAAATAATATATAAAATAAATATAGTAAAATAAAATAAAATACAATAATTATCTTAAACTAAGTAGCATTTGCTTAGTTTTCCATTACATAAAAAACTGAAGTAACTGAATAAAATAATAAACTAAGTAGAATTTGCTCAGTTTTCTACAATTAAAAGTAACTGGTCGAATAATAAGTTATCTATATATTCAATAAATAAAATAAAATACATGTTGACTGGGTAGCATTTACCTAGTTTTTCATTGGTAAAATAAACCAAATACCATATTTGCTTAGTTTGCCGCAATTTTTAAGTATAATAACATATAAATTAAATGATGCATTTCCTTTTATGTAGGGTTCCACATAGTTGCAGCTAATAGTACTTCAACCTGTTCCTCGACAGCAATTTAAAAAAAAAAGGGTTGTAGTTTCTGTTTGTGTCTTATACTCGAATAATAAAGTTAATTGAATTATTGAAGACATTCCTCACGGTTCCATCATAACAGATGCCAACATACAGAAGGAGTTCCATTAAGTTGATGAACAAAGTTATAGGTTAAGCAACCCTCTAGATGAGCGAACGATCACTTCTCTACTAGGAATGAATCATTGCCTGCTATTGGTCCAATCCATGACATAGACAGCTTCTCACCATTCCAAATTCCTCAGATGGGTATTTGGAGTGGTGAGAAGCTTTCTATGGCATGGATTGAACACATATCAGGCAATGATTCATTCATAGTAGAGAAGTGATTGTTCGTTCATCTAGAGGGTTGCTTAACTTGGAACTTTGTTCAATAACTTAATGGAACTCCTTCGGGATGTTGTCATCTGTTATAGTGGAACAGTGAGGAATGTCCGCAGTAATTCAATTAACTTTATTAATAGAGTATAGGACACAAACAGGAACTACGTGTTAGGTTTGTAATATTCATGAACGCAATCAAATTGGACAAAATAAAGCGGAAACGTGGAAAATCAGAGTTTTAAAATTTTTACAAATCATATACCCAGATCATCTTTTATGCACAATTATTAATTAAATGAAAAGATAAAGAACAAGAATCACACCCTTGAAGATTCGAGCTTCCTCAGGTACAAGTTCACCTCCAAATATTTTCGCGTTCAACTTGAATCCACCGGGTTTGGTTCCTTCCTTTAATCAACGTTAGCCACCCAAGTGTTTGGCCTCTAGAGGTGATCCACCAAGGAAGAAGAAAGATTCAAGAAGATGTGTGTTTGACAAAATCCTAGTTTTTCTATCTCTCATAGAAAAAGAGCGTACTCTCCCAACTATTGGAATTACGTATTATGTGAAAACACCAACAACCACCTCACCCATAATAAGACTCCTCTTATTTATAGATGTAGGCAACCCTCCTTAACAATTAAGGAATTGGGTTTTATTTTATTTAATTAAACTCCTTTAATTAATTAGGCTCCTAATCTTATTAGGAATAATTAATTAAAATCTTTTAATTAATTTACCTCCTAATCTTATTTGGAATATATGAGAGTACTTTTATTAATTAATTTCCAAACTCCTTTACTAATTAAATAATAATAATAGTAATAATAATAATAAGACTCCTCTTATTAATTTATATTTAATATTTCTAAAATATTAAATAATAAATATTAAGTTATTTAGTTTATTATATCACCATAGATTAAATTAAATATACTTAACTTATTATTACGATTATGTCATTAACTTCTTAAATAATTATTCTTCCTTTTATGGTGTGACCCTTTAGGTTCTCCATATTAAACCGGCTGTGAATAAATCAATTAGAACAATTCTAATCTTATTTAAATAAATAAATTAAACTATTAATTTATTTAAATAAATAATATTTATTCTACAATAGGGATAAGCCTCCCTAGCGATTAACGACTTTCCAGATAATATAGATTTCGACATTAATCATAAAAGAACCTTTGAGTAAATAGTTACGTACAATTCAATCATTCCACCATACAATGTCTCAATTAAATATAAGACATGAAATTACTGTCAAGTCTTATTTTATTTAATTATATGTATTTCGAGTCTTAAATGCACAACTCCAAATAATATAAATTAGAGACTCCTTTCTAATTTTATTCTGCCTTGGCCAAAGACTACTAGATTGTCATTTATCGAATCACATAGGACATTTCTCTTCTTTTACTAGAAGTGGTAGATTCTTTATTGATCATACATTATCTCCATGTACAACTTATTATACCCAAGAATACCCTTTGATATACCCTAAGGTCTTAAGGAATAAGTCAAAGTATAACTCATCATACACAAGATACTATGATGATCTCAAGTCCAAGGATCACTTGTACTACTATCACTACAGAAATTCCTATTGACAGACAAGTAAAACTCCATTAGATATTTCTTAACGAGCCACGTTCAGTGAACTTATTCTCTAGTAAGCACCTACATACTTGCTTTAGTGTCTCCACACAAATGATCATGAGATCAATTATCCTCATCCAATGAGCAAGCAACGTATGGACCAATCTATCCGGATTCATTAATCCCCAATTTAGTAATCCAACGATTAGGAACTATTTTAGTTTTAAGCTTTCTAAGAATTTAGATCTCATTAGAATGATCATCATCATTATTCTAAAAGCATTGCTTAAAACTATGGGTTTATCACATATTAAAAAATAGCATTATGTAGATAATTAAAAGCCTTTAATAAATTAATACTTTTTATTAATAAATGAATAGGATTGTTACAAAGTATATGCTTTATCATTAAACATGATTGGCTTGTGTGCATACTACTTTCATTACGACCCTTTTTTTTGTTCGATTACTGGCGAGGAACCAGTTGGAGTACTATTAGCTGCAACTGCAACTAATATGAAACTTAGATTGACTCGTCTCCTAGTACTATTACAACTGCAACTGCTATGAAACTTAGAAACCCGTTTGATAATTGTGTTTATAGGAGTGGATGTCGAACAGTAATCTATATAGATTCCAAATAACAATTCTCATAAACTAATTAAGTACCATTTACTTAGTTTATCATAGGCAAAATAAACTAAGTAGCATTTGCTTATTTTGCGACAATTTTCAATAAACTCAATAATACTCTCCATTTTGCTCTTCAATACACTCTACTTTGAAACATAGAAACCCATTTGACATTCACTCAGTAGGAGTGAATGCCGAATAGTCCCCAGTTTGGGACTGTTACTGGATGTTATTTCTCTCACTTAGGTCGGTGCTAATTCACAAAGTGCGTACGTGTTTATAATATTTTGAGGATTTTTTAGCTGGCGTCTCTACATATGTTCTTCGAGTGCATACTTAGACTAAGTTGTCTTGGTCTATGTCGTGTACTTGGAGACCATGGAGAGGTGATGCTGAAATTTTCTTAAAATATTATAAACACGCACCTTGTGAATGGCACTAGTGAGGAGACGCATCCAGGAACGGGATAAAAGCCTAACCCTTGTAGAGTGGAGATATATACTAGGTAAACTAAATACATGCAGATATATTCTAATTGGGTATTTTCTTCAATTAAAGATGTCAGCCGACCAGAGTTGGATGTACCGTATGATACCAATTGATGGGAGGGGATTAGTTGATGCATACCGTGAAAGGGTGTCTAATTTTATGAACAAAGCTATAAAACATGTTGATGATCCGAACGAAAAGATGAGATGCCCGTGTTTCAAGTGTAAAAACATGATATGGAAGACTGCCGATGAAGTTAAATTTGACCTATATTCACGTGGGTTTGTGGATGGGTATTCGGTATGGATTCATCACGGGGAATCAACTGAGTTTAGAGAACGGACATATAGTAATGTAGACCAATCGGATCATGGGGATTCGTAAGTAGATAACTATGACGTCCTACAGATGTTGGTTGATGCGTATGGCCCTACTAATATTGACTGGACTGAAAACGAGCATGCGTCAAGCAGTGCTCAGCAAAAGCCAAATGATTCAGCAGCTGCTTTCTATAATTTGCTATCTGAATCGAGTGTTCCATTGTATCCTGGAAATGACAAACACACCAGGCTTTCTGCAATTACTAAGCTTATACATTTCAAGAATGAGCATGACTGCAGTGAGAGAGGATTCAATGATTTACTTGATATTCTGAGCGAGTTCTTACCCAGGGATAATACATTGCCCGCGAATTACTATGAGGTGAAGAAGATGGTTAAGGGGTTGAATCTCGGGTATGAGAAAATCGATTCTTGTGAGAAGGATTGCATGTTATATTATGGGGAGGACAAAGATAAGGTGCAGTGTGATATCTGCAACTCGCCAAGGTAGAAGATCACAAAACGTGGGGGGAAGGAGAAACATGTTCCAAAGAAGATTTTACGGTATTTTCCTCTTGCGCTGAGGTTGCAGCGGCTATTCATGTCTGCGCACACTTCTCAGTATATGAGTTGGCATAGAACAAAGGATGGTGTGCCTAGTCAGCTGACTCACCCAGCAGATGGAGATGAATGGAAGAATTTTGATGCCAATTTTCCACAATTTGCCGAAGAAGTTAGGAATGTCAAGCTTGGCATGGCTACAAATGGATTTTGTCCATTTAATAATTTTAGTCAGCCTTATTCAGTTTGGCCAGTGATTATGGTAGCTTACAATCTTCCACTGTCAATGTGCATGAGGGATCCATATCTTTTCTTGACCTTACTTATACCGGTGGATAAGAGTCCTACAAAAGACATTAACGTGTACCTCAGGCCGTTAGTCGATGAACTTAAGATGCTGTGGGAAACAGGTGTTCAGACTTTTGATAAATCTGTCGGGCAGAATTTTATGATGAAGGCAGCCTTGTTGTGGACTATCACCGACTTTCCGGCACTTGGGATGATTAGTGGTTGGTCGACTCATGATAAGTTGTCATGTCCAGTCTGCATAGGGGATGTGCAAGGCACTCAACTACATCATGGTCGAAAAACTAGTTTTTTTGGAACTACTCGTAGATTCTTGCCTGCTGAGCAAAGTTATAGAAAGATGTCTACACAATTCAACAGAAAGACAGAGAAGAAAGGGGTTGTTGGTCGTTTGTCGGGCAGCGACATATTGGGCGGGTTAAATGATCTAACATTTCCACCCCCTGGGAAGGAGCATGGTACGTTGAGAGCTATAGGATATGGGAAAAGTCATAACTGGACTCACTCGCCAATTTGGTTTGAGTTGCCATACTGGGTCACACTAGCACTTTGTCATTGTATACATGTTATGCATACAGAAAATAATGTATTTGAGAACTTGTTTTACACCATACTAGATACAAGTGGTAAAACAAAAGACAATGATAAAGCACGTAAAGACTTGGAGGAAATGAATATCAGGCGAGAATTTTGGCTTTGACCTAACAACACAAAACCAAAAGCTCCATTTTGTCTTACCAAGCAGCAGGTTGAAAACATTTGCAAGTGGCTTAGCGTATTGAAGCTCCCAGATGGATATGCTTCTAACATATCTCGTTGTACTAAGGTTGAGCAGTTGAAAATTACTGGGTTCAAAAGTCACGACTGTCATGTATTCATGCAGAAGTTGATGCCAATTGCATTTTGTGAGGTGTTACCCATGAATATTAATGATACTTTTACCTCACTTTCAAATTTCTTTCAAGATATTTGCTCGACTGTTATAAGGTATAGTATGTGGAGCAGATGGAGAAAAACATAGTGTTGACAATGTGCAAGCTCGAAATGATTTTACCACCAGGGTTCTTTGACAGCATGGAGCATTTGCCTATTCATCTGCCATATGAACTTAAGCTTGGAGGACCGGTGCAATATCGATGGATGTATCCATTTGAGAGGTAATATCACATACATTGTGCAATATTTGTCATCTTTATATTTAACTTATCAGGTAATATATATCACATGCATTCATATTTTAGGTATATGCGTCGATTAAAGTTGAAAGTTTAAAATAAAGCGCGCGTAGAGGGTTTTATTGCTGAACGCTATACAGAGGAAGAGCTTCTCAACTTCTGCTCGTTGTACTTTGACGGTGTAGTAGCAACAAAGCATAACCTTCTAGGTCAGAATGAGGTCGGGGATCCGTCTGGTCGTTCTGATGATGAGTTGGTTGTATTCACTTATCCAGCTAAACCATTTGGACATGGGATGAAGACTTACCTAACCGATAAAGATTTAAAGATTGTCTCTACATACGTGCTTCTAAATATGCCTGAAGTATCGTCGTACATCAAATATGTATTATTACAAGTTGAAAATGATTTATTTATCCTTAATAAAAAATTAATTAATTGCCATATTATTGTACGTAGTTCATTCGAATTGGAAGCGCATGCTTCTAACCCGGGGTTAACAGAATCATAGATGGAAGCATTCACTAATGCAAATTTTCACCAGTGGTTTAAGAGAAGGGTCGAAGAAGAGAACGCGTATGATCATTTTTGAGATGTCATTTTAGGCCTGTACAAACTTGTTAGTTCATTTTAGGCCCGTACAAACTTGTCATGTCGTTTTGGGAAGTTGTTATGGAGATTATGAATCCAATTACTATGGAAGATTAAAGGAAATGGTTGTGCTCAATTATCCAGGGGCTAAAAAGGTTGTTACATTTAAGTGTCGCTGGTTTGATACTGCAAATGATGTTAAAGTTGATCGTAATAGAATCATCACAGTAGATATAAAATCTATTTTACAGTCTGATGATGTATTTGTGTTAGCCAGCCATGTAACTCAAGTGTACTACGCCCCTAATGTCGTTCACAGTAGAACCCCCTGGTATACAGTTGTGACAACGAAGACTCGGCCATTTGATGGTACTAATTTGTCTGGAACGGATGACCCGTTGCAAGAACAAGTTAACAATCCCAGCCATGTTGTGGTATATAATGATGATGTATTGGGTGATGATGTCGTTGACGTACTCGATGTTGACTAAGTGGAGGAAGATGTGGTTGTTAGTCCGTATGTGATGGTAGAAGATGATATTGAGGAAGAAATTGATACAGAAGAGGAAGAGACAGAATTAGAGGATGAAAATGATTTTGAATCTGACGGGTTTGGCGACGTACTACTTCTTCACTAATTGGTGTTTTGTAAATAATATACAACTAAAATCAATCATTATATATATAATCAATCATTTGATGGACATTTGATCGTTCATCGTATCTATGTCTGTTATTTTAGTAGTACAACTATATATGCCTTGACATAGCGGTGGAGGTGGTCGTGGTGGCGGCCGCTCCGGATCGGGTGACGGCTCTCAGGGACGGTCGTCTTCAGATGCTAGTGAGTGAATTTCTTTTTTGGCTCAGTAACATTATTTTTATAACTATATTATACATTCATTTACTATTTTTGGACAATGTTATAACTATATATATTAACATACAGATGCTAGATGTCGGCGTTCGCGAGGGCCTAACCTCGGTCGATTAGGTCATCCACTGGCAGTGCCTAACACAGTTCCAGTTGATGTTGGCTCGTCTGTGTAGGTTTCAACTATAATATATCATTTATGTTCAATTAGAATGATATTATCATGTGATTAATAAATTAAAATGTTCTTAATAAATTTTGTATTCTAGTATTATGGATCCTGTCGCTAAGGCGACCGTACACGCCATCAGCCTAACGCATCTCCCTACTGGCTGCATGCGATTTAGTCAGTACGCAAGCTACGATGCCGGCTTCATGATGATAGTGTTGCGAGAGTTTCACGTAAGTCGACTTATATATATTAAATCAAGGTCCATTCATGTTATTTACATATTGTTCAAATAATAAATTATACGTATGTTATGTCTGTTTGATAGAGATACTACAGATATGAGGCCGGCATCACTGAGGCGGATGGTGATGCCATTATCATTGCCCACATCTCGAAGAATTATGCCGGCTAGTTGTACGAGATGCGACATAGGGCAGTCCGGGCGATAGAAGAAACGCCCAGGACTACTTTGCAAGATCATCAGCCGCAGGCAGTATCAGATGCAACATGGGCGGCGATGTGTGCGTACTGGGATGATACTGCGTTCAAGACCAATTCAGAGCAGATGAAAAAGAATTGCAGAAAGCTGCGAGTTGTACATACTTCTGGCTCGCAATCGTTTCAGGAGTTAGGTCGGTATGTATTTCTCTTTAGTTTAGTTTAATCTTATATTGCAACTATAATAAATTAAGGTGATCTTATTTAATGTATATGATTTCGGCCATGCGGAGTAGCTTGGGCCGACCTCCTACTATTATCGAGTTCTGGGATAGAGTCCATACGCCGAAGGGCTCTATTTCGGGGTCGACGATATCTCCAGCAGCACTAGCTATACGAGTAATACATTTACTATAATAGATATTATTTAGGATAATATTACGTAATTTATATGATGATACCAAGATAACTCACTTATATATCAAATTATAGGAGCGGATTGAGAAGCTCAGCAGCCAGCGTATAGCAGAGTTGCAGGCTGCTAGGGACGATGCTGAGACGTTAGATTCCACCGTCCCTCCGCCTGAGATTAGTTTATCTCAGGACAATGAGACAACTCTTTGGGTCGCGTCTCAGGATACTCCCACTGGTACTACTGGCTGGTATCGAGTGATGGGGTTACTGAGGATACCAGTCTATACACTGCCAGGATGTATAATATTTGTGTTTATGAATAAAGTAAACTTGTAATATTATTCATGTTATATTTATTTTTGTAGGCTCTAGCCAGCGTCTGCGTCTGAGAGCCCCCGTAGGACCATCACATACGGGCGCTGGCTTAGATGATGCTTTGTTCCAGCGTGTTATGGATGCGGTGTCGAAGAGGTTTGAGACCGATCCGCTGTTCCATCGTCAGGACCCGCCCAGCCGTTCTCGCCTCCATTTGCTTGCGCAGGACGTTGCAGCTGGTGCTACCGCCGAGAGTACGGGTATCCCTCCAGAGCAGTGGGCCGCGATACGCGACGAGATTGTTCGGATGGGGGTTACCTTAGTTGAGGACGCGTTTAGGCTGATGTTGAGTCAGCGCTCGACTACTCAGGTATATTTTATTTTAAATAAAAATATATATTCTGCATGTTATTTAATTTTCATTTAGTTATCTTTAACTGAATCATATATATGGACTAATGAGTTACATTATATTGTATTAACAGGGTGACAAGCAGACTGACGAGCGGGATGATGATCCTCCTCACACTGGGGGCTCTACTAGCTTGACTTAGTTTACATTCTTTTGTAGTTTAAATTCTTTTGTATTAATTTTACATAAGTTTTGACCTACATATTGTAGTTTAAACCTTATCATTACTTTGGTTTTGTTACGGTTTGACACTTGGCTTAATTTAGATTAATGGGATGTTTGTTATAGTTTAGATTAATGGGATATTTATGACCTTTTTACTTCTCATTTAATTAGTTGGTTATTGATATATTGTTGGATGAGGTGATTGTAATTGTAATTTATGTTATTGGTCATATTGTTAGTTTGTTTATGTGATATTGGGAAAATAAGTACAGGTACAAGATGTGGGTTAAATTCCTGGATATTGCAAAAACAAATAAAATATTTAAAAAAAATACTATCCTTGACGGAATCTGGGTATTGTCGACGGATGTCCGTTGAGGTTAAAGTATTTCCCATTTTTATCAGACTGGCACGTGGCATACATGTCATCGAACGAATATCCTCGACCGAATATCCTCGACGGAATGGTGGTATACTCGACGAAATTCCGTCGCAGTTAATTTGTTTTTACAATTTTACCAGGATACCACGTGGCAAGCTTATCATCGACTGAATATCCTCGACCAACACGTTTTAGTCGGGGATATATTAACTTCGACTGAAGGTTCGGTCGATAATAATTCTGTTGACTCTAAGTATTCCCGACCGAAAAATCGACGGACTTATTTTCGACGTGCTTATATACGACCGAATTTCCGACCGACGATTCCGTCGATAATAAGGTTTTCCTTGACAGAATAACCTTCTTATCGATGGAATATTCCGTCAGAAATAACCTTTTTTGTTGTAGTGTCTGATACTTATTGACACCTTGCAACTTATAGATACATTGAATCAAATTTAAGAGAATAAAAAGAGAGAAAAATCAAAACCAATCCTCATTTGTGAACCAACACTTAGCCAAACTCTCTTACTCTCAAAGCCACAAAATCCAGTAGTAATTCAGTCTCTAACTAAGTTCCTAACACCCCAAGATCAGTTAAGGAAGCCAAGATCAAAGCTAGTTCAAAGAGAGGTATAAACCCTAACCATATTTGATCTTGTATGCTAAGATAGACTTGTTATTTTTGTGTTTATTTAAGTGTTATAATATGTTATTTAGTAATATATGATGTTATGTCATTGATCCATAACATCAAAGTGCTTAAAAATGATGTTTTGAAAAACTGTCAAGAACGCTAAATTATGGCATGACGTCAAATGTCAGAGGCCATATATTCATACATGTTAATTGTTAAACTTGTTTGATGTAATAGACTTGTAGTATGCTATGATGGGAGTGATCTAAACGTGGAATCATGGTCATAGAATGTCCAGATTCCAAGATATTGATGGTCAAAGTGGGTTGTCCAGCCCAAGGTTTGAGTTTCTGGGTAACCCAGAAATTCACCAGGTAGGTCTGACAAGATGTTCATGAGCTTAGATCTGTCAGATGTTATGTGTTTAGCTTCTGTAGATGTATGATAGTTATACACTGGTATATGGACTAGAGTATCATGGCATTAGATCACATAAACAACTAACATGATCAAAGATATAAGCAGTGAATGTGAGTTGACCGACCACAAACTTGATTTTCTAAAATTTCCAGAAAACTCAAGAACACAGTTTCTGAAAAGGTTTGACCAAGCCAAATCTTGAGATGGTGATGTAGTTAAAGCACCTAAGTGTAGTATATTTGTTCTTTGACATGAGAACTACAAGATTGAATCATTTAAACACCAAATCTATGACGAAAACCCAAAGTAATTGAAGCCACAAAGTACCTACTTAACACTGACTGGGTTTCTGGGTAACCCAGAAAACCTAGAAACCGTTTGACAGTCACTTTAGAGGCTTAGATCTTCATGTTGTGTAATAGTTAAACCATGAAATTGAGTTGTACTTGTAGTATTATACTAGTACAACACCATGAATACATTAGCATGC
This sequence comes from Panax japonicus, assembly GCA_020205505.1. Classification (NCBI taxonomy): domain Eukaryota; kingdom Viridiplantae; phylum Streptophyta; class Magnoliopsida; order Apiales; family Araliaceae; genus Panax; species Panax japonicus. The sequence goes on from CM035098.1 coordinate 44,559,772, forward strand.
CTAGAAACCATTTGAACTGAGAATTGAAGTTGGTCAAACAAGGCACCTAGAAGCTGACTTTGGGTGTTCTTGAGGCTTAAGAACACCAACAGTGACAGTTAGTGTCGCTAAAGCCTTTAGCGACAATTTTATTAAAATTAATTAAATTAATATCCAACAAATCATTAAAAATAGAAATTAATCTATAAAAATTTCAAAATGAGTTTTAAAAATTATTTGAAGTTATAAAAATTAACTTTTGATAATTTGACATATTTTTCATTAATATTTTTATTTATTTGAATATTAATTATATTAATTTTATTTAATAAATGTATTAAATAAATTAATTAAAAATGATTTTAATATATTAAAAATTATTTTAAATGATAATAAAGTGTTTAAAAATATTTTAAGTTATATAAGATGAATTTTAATATTTTGAGGCAAATTTCATTAATAATTTAATATTAACGATATTAGATTTATTTAATATTTATATTAAATAAATTGTTTTTATGATTTAAAAATCATCTAAAAACGATATAAATGATTTAAAAATATTTTAAGTTATAATAAATAACTTTTAATATTTTGATGAAAAATATATTAATATTTTAATATTAATGGTAATTATTTAAAAATAATTTTAAATGTTTTAAAAATCATTGAAGGGGAATATTAGTGTTTTAAAAATATTTTGAGTTATTATAAATAACTTTAATATTTTGACAAGTATTTCATTAATATTTTAATATTATTTAAATATTAATGATAATGGGATTATTCAATATTAAATCATTTAAAAATGATATCCGTGTTTGAAAAATTATTATAAAAGATAATAATTAATTATTTGAAAATTATTATAAGTTTCCGAAAAATATTATGAATGATATTTTAATTATCTAAAATAATATTGAAGCTACATAATAGAGTTTTATTAAAAAGAAACTCGTTAAATTATCTGATAGGGTAATCGGGACACCAACTTAATAACGATGTCCAACCAGATTGACATAGTTAGACATGATATAAGTGTTTGTATAGATCTAAACACTGTTATGACTACATGATTACGTTTTTAAGTAATATAGTAATAATAAATAACAGTATTGTATATTGTGATGTGTTACGTTAATTGCGAGACCGTTATTATTGATTATAGGTTTTTCAAACGCAACTAAGTTATATTGTGTAGCAGTAGTCAACGACAAAGGCAAGTTTCTTAACTCAAACTTGAGTTATTACTTTTCAAACATGTTAGTGGATAATTATTGATGATTATTCCGCATCTAAGATTGTTATTGAATATGCGTATGTATTGTAATTTCTTTGACTTAAATTTGAATTATTATCATGTTAAGTGGGTAATTATTGCTGATTATATTGCATCTAAAACTATTATTGATCATTCGCAATTAGTGCTAGTTCACTAACTCAAATTGAGCTTTAAATTTCAAAAGTGTGACTGGTGAATAACTAGTGTTGGTTATTCATATCTATAAATAGAATTGTTGATTTACAAATAGGGCAATTAATTTTTGCCTATTATTGAACAGTTTTTGAGCTAGGTTTTAGCTAAATATTTTGGCGAGACGAATATTTGTTGAAACTTGATACGAGCTCATAGTGAGCTCATAATGAGTCAGTTGAAGAAGTGGTAAGAGATGAACCTATGGTGAATGTGGGAAGCAATCATGACAAGTATCCCGACGCGGATCGAAAGGAAGAGGAAGAAGTAGATTCTAAAGAAACTAAGGTAGAGTCAGAAATTAAGACTGAAATGGGAGAAAAAGGTAGAGTAGTAGTCAAAAAAGGTCAAGTATCTGCAGAAGTTCAGGAGCTACGGAATAAGGTATTTCTTTTGGAAGAATTGTGGAAGACGGAGAGGGCATTGTGCAAGATGACAGAAGAACAAATGATCTGAAGACACAAGATGATAAAATAAGGGTTGAAGCTGGTGGAATCGGTCACGGATTCAACAAGTGTCCTAAGAAGAAGGCAGGTGAAAGGAGTGGACTGTAGACAGATTAAATATGAGCAGTAGTACCTTTTGGTAGCGAGATGCAATATTAAATATTGTAATATCGAGAACGATGAGTAGGTATATGTATATATTTATGTATATTTGTATGAATGTAACCCTTATTTTCGGTATAAATATTAAGAATAATTTTGTGAATATTAACTTTTTGTGTAATGTTGTGATAGTTAATCCTGACTTTTGTCAAAAAGGGATAGTAACGGATTAAAGTAGTATGTATTATGTACTAAAAGTACTATATACTATTTGAATAAATATGTAATGATATGATTATATGTTTGGTTATGTGAGTAATGTTGGAGGGTTAAGATAGTACTTTATCTATCTAATAAGTTATTAATTCAGCAAACTAAATTTGTTAATCCAGTAAGCTGAATTATTTTGAGTTTAAAATTTTGTGTTAAACTATCATTATACTAATAATAAGATGTAATATAGAGATAAAGGATTAATGTAAGTTTTTATTTAAACATATAATGTCGCCATTGAAGGGAAGTAAAAAGGAAAATATGGAAGAACAATTTTTGAATCTAAAGTAGAAGAATATGACAGTGACAGAATATTTTGTCTAGTTTAACGAGTTAGCTAAATTCGTTGCACATCGAGTGGACACTGAGGAACTCAAAATGTGACATTTTAGGAACGGATTGAAACCATTGGTACTCAAGAAGTTAGAAGTGCTGAAAATTGATTCATTTTTAACTTTGTTGGAGAAAGCAATTATCGCTGAGGGAGGAATTGAAGTCCAATCAAAGAATAGTCAAGAACAAAGAAAGGAGACTGAAGAAGATAATAGGGTAGATGGTAGTGGAAACAATAATTTTAACAAACGTAAGAGGAATGACAATGTTAACTCAGGAAATAATCCAGAAGAGAGTAGGAGTAAAGGTGCGTCGTGTCCAGTTTACGGGAAGAATCATCAAGGAGTTTTTTTAAAGGGAAAAGGAGTATGTTTTAACTGTGGTCAAAAGGGAAATGTTATTCCCAATTATCCTAGTCCAAAGAAGATACAAGCGTGTTTTTCGTGTGGATCATCAGATCATCTGGTTTGGAATTGCTCAAAGAATAATGCGAATAAGGGAAAAAACAACAAGGGAACCAGTAGTGGAACACTATGGATCAAAGAATCAGCTCAGTGGGGAAGACCAACGACATTCATTTTTAGCATGACGGTTCCATACGCAGTGGCTATACAGGAGGTGATGACAGGTAAAGATTTCGCTTAGTAATATAATTACGTGCGTAATATTGGATAGATATCGTTGTGAATTTTTTTTTTTACGGATCCAAGTCATAGATTAATATAGGATACATAAATTAGTATTGTGTTTATAAGAAGGACTTGATGATACAACTTTAAAAGATATTAGAATATACGAAAGTGGTGATTCTGGGACGAATCCTTATAAGGAGGCAAGAATGTGAGGACCCAGAATTTTAAACAATACAATTTTTACGAATTTAATTTTTTTATTATTTAATATTGATATTGATTATCAATATTGTGCTAAGTATCTATAATATGAGCTTAGTAAGATAGTAAAACTAATCATTGACTGAGTAATATATATGTGTGAAGTTATGATAAATAACTAATGAAAACCCTAACCCTAATTTTGGATAGGGATTCGATAGATAATACAATTATTATAATTGTATCAGAGAGTATGTGTTTGACGCCCCCAAAATAGGTATACATCACCCATCTTTAGTCGCCAAATACATGGTACAAAATTCAAATATAACTTAATAATACAACTGTCGTGTAATATACGACGAAACATAAACTGGGAGTTTTAAAATGAATATTGTCATCTAGACAATATCCACACTCAATGGAGTCCTCATTACATTTATTATCACACTATTTAACAGAATAGTGAGGACTACTAATGTAAGACCCCAAATAATTAATAATGAAATTTAATTTCCTTTAATTATTATTTTGAATAGTAAGGGTTGATTTGATTAATGAGGATAGTTATGGGTAAAATACGCAAATATTTCAAAATAAGCAAGTGGTTATAAAATATTCATTGTTGTCGGGGAATATTCGTTTGGTCGTGGAATATTCGTACGACGGCGCAACCATGTGTGAGCCCCATAACGGAAAGCGATTGGAGGAAGAAAACGACAAATATAAGTTATTTAAAAATAACGGCGTAGTTGTTACCGTTTACACTGTTGGAATACCCGGTGGTTAAAATACAGTAATACGCGTTGTTGCAAAGTAGCACACGGTATTGCACAGTATTTTGAATTATTGATCCTTACGTAAGAAGGCACTACTCAATAATTGCTACAGGAGTTACTGTTCATTACTTTATTGATTCAATAATTGCTTCGTTGATATTTATATTATTATTGTTTTAATAATTGTCATTGCACAGTATTTTTCATTATCAGATCAATAATTCATATTATTTGAATAATATTATCAGATAACATTATTGGCAATGTCTAGAAAGTTCTGTTAAGGAGAGGTTTGGTCATCTAATTGCGCGCCAGTAAAGAGAAATCCTTATTGGAAAGCCCCCTCTATCCTGGGAACGGCCTGGTTGTCAGTACTGTGATTCTGTAATATTATTTTTAATAATTAATTATTGATTATTATGATAAAAAAAATATTTATTTTATGTGGATATAGATGGAGAAAATTTTTAATGTGACAATTGTTGAAAATTAATATTTTATCTTTTTCTGATAAAATAATTCATTTAAATATATTATTTTAATAATATATTAACGATGATATTTTTACAATGAATGTGGGATATATGAATATATGAGGAGGTAGAGTATTTTTGTGGCATTAAATGTTTAACACATGTTTTGTGTGTCGGTGGACATAATTTTTGACCGAAAATTGAGTATAGACTGTAAAATCACCCGTTTGTGGATTTCGGTCAATTTTTATTTGGAATTTGGAAAAAACTTCCTTCTGCAAAGTTGTAGAGAATTGAATTTCCTATAAAAAGTCGCGAGATTCGAATTTTCTGACAAAAGGGCTATTTATCATGAATTATTGAAGTTTCGGAGTTCCGAAATAAATGATTTTTGGAAGTTTTAATTATTTTATATAAGAAAAACGTTTTTGTGGTTGTTGGCACATGAGTGGCTGATTTTTTTGACCAAAGAAGGCATGCTAGAGTTTTCAAAACATGTGGGTAAGAATTTTGAATAAATAATAATATATTTTATTAATTTAGTCTCCTTTGGCGTTCTAACATTTTCCTATAAATAGAGGGCTATATTAGAATTGAAAATCACACCAGAAATAAAGTTTTCTCTCTTTTTCTCTCTATATTATCGAGCGTATCCTTGTGAGTATACTTTGAGTGTTGCTATACGGTGCGAGTTTCTGTCAGCACTATACCGAAATTCAGTCAGAAGTACGGCTATTTTGAGGTAAGGGATGTTATTTTCTTCTCAAATGATATTTTTTCTTCAATATCATTATGCCGGAATATTGGTGAACTTTTTTATCAAATTTGGAACTTTTTGTGCCGGAGTTACTATTCACATATACGGTACTATTCACGTATACGGCACTATTCACGAATACGGCACTATTCACAGAAAAATTATATTTTTTCTTTTCGTCCAAAATATCTATTGTGGATACTAGCTTTGATTGTATCCATGTTTTGATCATTCTTGAATTTTACACCACTTTGATTATTTTTGAGGTATTTTTGGACATGGATAAAACAAAGTACGAATCCTTAATCCTTGTCATTTTGTTTCACTGGATTCGCTTCTTTAAAAATATTTTTTTTAACATCTTCAGTCTTAAATGATGTTACTATTGAATATCTTTGGCCTGTAGTGCAAAGATGAATGATTTTTGATGAATATCTTTGGCCCGTAGTGCAAAGATGAACAGGTGTTTAGATGAACATGACCAACAAATGAATATCCTTGGCCTGTAATGCAAGGATGAATATATGATTCAAGATGTGCATTGATTGATGTTATAGGGATAAAAATACTGTTGATGGACTGTTAAATTCATAGACATTAGTAGATTTCATCCTCTACGTAACTCTTCTATGAATTAATATTTTCCGCTGCGAATATTGATTTAAAACTTGTTGTCTATTGTATTCTATTAGATTTTTCCCTGTTGAAGACTAACGATAATTTGTTGTATATTATCTTAGTCATAATATTCTTTACTGAGCTAGTTGAGCTCACCCTTTTCCTTTTTGTTCCATTTTACTTCTCAGGAGACGAGAATATAGCGAGTACGAGTCGGGGTATGAATTGATGGTCCTTGAGAGAGTTGTTTAGTAGTCCTCACCATTTTTGTAAAATAATATATCAATAATTGTATTGAGGACATAGTTGGGTATGTATATTGTCTAGATGACAATGTTTGTATTCAAACTCATAGTTTATGGGTTGTAAAAGTTGTAGTTGTTTCTGTACCATGTATTTGGCGACTCAAAATGGGTTGGATGGAATGGACCTATTTTGGGGGCGTCACAACTAATGCTATTGGCGCGCAATTAGGTGACCAAACCTCTCATTGGCAGAACTTCTAGACATCGTTAATATTGCAAATAATAATATTAATAACTATGTCGTCTCAATTGTTGATTTAATAATATATAAAATATTGACAATAATTGAATCAAATAACATGAGATACTATGCAGCAATTACTGTAACAATAATTGAACAAAACTGAGTGACTTCTCACGTAAGCATCAATAATCAATACCGTGTGCTACTATGCAACCACGCGTATTACTGTACTTTTAATACTGGGTGTTTCAACAGTTAACGGTAAAAAACTTTCGCCGTTATTTTTATAAAATATTTTTGTCGTTTTCTCAATCAGACAATAATTCTGTTAAGGGGTCCACCAATGATTGTGTCGTCGTACGAATATTCCCTGTTAAAACGAATATTCCCCGATCAATCGAATATTATATAACAACTTGCGTACTTTGCACAATTTATAAATATTACCCACAATTATAACATTATAACAAATTCAAACCTTAATATTCAAAAATTATATTTATAGAAAAATATATCTTTATTCATAAAAGTTGGGGTCTTACAATGGGTTTGAGTTTCTGGGTAACCCAGAAATTCCCCAGGTAGGTCTGACAAGATGTTCATGAGCTTAGATCTGTCAGATGTTATGTGTTTAGCTTCTGTAGATGTATGATAGTTATACACTGGTATATGGACTAGAGTATCATGGCATTAGATCACATAAACAACTAACTGGATCAAAGATATAAGCAGTGAAAGTGAGTTGACCAACCACAAACTTGGTTTTCTGAAATTTCCAGAAAACTCAAGAACACAATTTCTGACAAGGTTTGACCAAGCCAAATCTTGAGATGGTGATGTAGTTAAAGTACCTAAGTGTAATATATTTGTTCTTTGACATGAGGACTACAAGATTGAATTATTTAAACACCAAATCTATGACCAGAACCCAAAGTAATTGAAGCCACAAAGTACCTACTTAACCATGATTGGGTTTCTAGGTAATCCAGAAAACCTAGAAATCATCTGACAGTCACTTTAGAGGCTTAGATCTTCATGTTGTGTAATAGTTAGACCATGAAATTGAGTTGTTCTTGTAGAATTACACTAGTACAATACCATGAATACATTAGCATGCCCAGAAACTTCTTGAACTAAGAATTGAAGTTGGTCAAACAAGGCACCTAGAAGCTGACTTTGGGTTCTTTAGGCTCAAGAACACCAACAAGTGACAGTTAGTGTCGCTAAAGCCTTTAGCGACTTTAGCGACGATTTTATTAAAATTAATTAAATTAATTTCTAATAAATCATTAAAAATAGAAATTAATTTCTAAAAATTCCAAATGACTTTTAAAAATTATTTTAAGTTATAAAAATTAACTTTTGATAATCTAACATAATTTTCATTAATATTTTTATTTATTTGAATATTAATGATACTAAGTTTATTAAATAAATGTATTAAATAAATTAGTTAAAATTGATTTTAATATATTAAAAATCATTTTAAATGATAATAAAGTGTTTAAAATATTTTAAGTTATAAAAGATGACTTTTAATATTTTGAAGTAAATTTCATTAATAATTTAATATGAATGATATTAGATTTATTTAATATTTATATTAAATAAATGTTTTAAAATGGTTTTTATGATTTTAAAATCATTTAAAATGATATAAATGATTTTTAAATATTTTAAGTTATAATAAATGACTTTTAATATTTTGATGAAAAATATATTAATATTTAAATATTAATTATAATTATTTAAAAATAATTTTAAATGTTTTAAAAATTATTTAAGGGGAATATTAGTGTTTTAAAAATATTTTGAGTTATTATAAATAACTTTAATATTTTGACAAGTATTTAATGGTGTTATTCAGTATTAAATCATTTCAAAAATATATGTGTTTGAAAAATTATTATAAAGATAATAATTATTTGAAAATTATTATAAGCTTCCGAAAAATATTATTCATGATATTTTAATTATATATCTAAAATAATATTAAAGCTACATAATAGAGTCTTATTAAAAATAAACTCGTAAAATTATCTGATAGGGTAATCGGGACACCAAATTAATACTGAGGTCCAACCAGATTGATATAGTTAGACATGATATAAGTGTTTGTATAGGTTCTAAATACTGTTATGACTACATGATTACGTGTTTAAGTAATATAGTGACTATAAATAATAATATTATATATTATGATGTGTTACAATAATTGGGAGACCGATATTATTGATTATAGGTTTTTCAAACGCAACTAAGTTATGTTGTGTAGCAGTAGTCAACGACAAAGGCAAGTTTCTTAACTCAAACTTGAGTTATTACTTTTCAAACATGTCTGTGGATAATTATTGATGATTATTCCGCATCTAAGATTGTTATTGAATATTGATATATATTGTAATTTCTATGACTTAAATTCGAATTATTATCATGTTAAGTGGGTAATTATTGCTAATTATACCACATCTAAAATTATTATTGATCATTCACAATTAGTACAATTTCACTGACTCAAATTGAGCTTTAAATTTTAAAAGTGTGACTGGTGAATAACTATTGTTGGTTATTCATATCTATAAATAGAATTGTTGATTTGCAAATTGGGCAATTGATTTCTGCCTATTATTGAACAATTTTTGAGCTAGGTCTTAGCTTATTGTTTTGGCGAGACGAATATTTGTTGAAACTTGATACGTTCTAGTATTTAATTTGAACTCAATTGTTATTGAAAGATCAATGCCAATTATTTTGACAAGATCGAGATAGATATTAGATGTTGACATCATAGTATTTCTTTAAATCCAAACTATATTGTTGCGATACGAATTCTTGTTATAAGACTGAGATGAACAACCTTTATATAAAAGGGGACTTTGTGGTCGGATATACGACTGTTGCGCGAGCTTGAGTATTATGCATAATATTAGGTACAAGGGGTTGGCCGCTCCAGGTACTTGCAGAGGGTTATAGTTTAGTTTTTATAGTTAATTTATAATTCTGGGGTTATTCGGTATTGAATATTGATAATGCCTCGAGTCGTTCATGATCCCACAATGATCACTCAGCATAAAATCTGAGAATATTCCACTTTGTTATTGTTGTGCTATTATCTCTTGTTAATCAATTGAATATTATTGAAACTTCGTAAGAGTTTTACTCTTCCATCATTGAATTGTTGTTTATCATGAAATTTGATAAAGTCTTGTTATTGATAAATGAGTTATTCAGCTACTTCAAAATCCGTTGAGTATTATTGAATTCCTAACGAATTTAGACTATAATATTTTTTATTCATATTTCTTATTGTATGCTTTGACTTGTGGAGCAAACTCGTTGCTCACCCTTGCTTAAATATCATATTGCAACTAATGATGAGGATGAGGTAGCAGAAGAGGCAGATAAAGACAACGGGAAGAACATGATTCAAGAGTAGTTATTATGTCTTTAATTATTATGTTATTATGTGTAAACCTTTTTTGTATAACTGAAGGTGTGTATGTTATGTTAAGGTTAAACAACTTGGGATATTTTATTAATTATGTTATCTAGTGGAATGTTTAATGATATTCATAAATGAATGGGTAGTTAGATGTTATTTGTAAGATGGATCGTGAGCACCAGACCCGGGGTTAGGTAACCCGGATTTGGGGACGTCACAACAGTGATCACTTTTGTATTTTACTCAAACTTTAAAATAGTACTGGATAACATTTAATAGGTTTATTAGTTTTCACAAATAATTTTTAATTTATGTCGTACATGCATGCATGTATATGTATTCAATGGGAGTAGTTAGCATGAAGTTAATTTTGGACAATTGATCAATACAGTTTCAACGCGCAGGTGAGAGGTGATCTCTTTCTCTGCGTGTCAACATTGTCTTAATCAATTGACAAACTTACCATAAAATTAACTTCATGATAATCGAATCCGTATTCTATATATATTTAACGGAATACCAAAAGTTTATATATTGAATAAAAAAATGGAAAGTCTACAATAATTGACTCATATTGAGTCGTGACCAACTAAAATGATTTGGTAAAATTATAAAAATCTTTGAATGTCTTATTATATATATTTATTGATTTGATATTTTTATTTATAATAGTATAAAATGACAAAAATATTCTCAAATTTATAATCAGAACGTTATTTTCTTATATTTTACAAATTTACTGTTTTAGAGAGGGAGGGAGATTACACAACTAACCCCCTCAATACATAATTGCACGAGTGGTTTCAAGTTAAAAACAATAGATATATAATTGATTACAGGGTTGTTTCTGAGATTTTGATGGTCTAGAGCGAAAAATAAAAATAAGATCATATTCGAAATATTGTCTTCATAAAAAAAATTATAAAAACAAATAAATAAAAGTACAAGTTGTATCCAAAAAAGTGTCTTTCCAGAGCTTAAAACATAATAATTCGACTACAACAAAATATATAAGAATTTCGACTACATCAAAATATATGAGAAGTTCGACTACAACAAAACATATGAAAATATATTCATTAAAAAAAATACTTTTTCTAGTATTTCTAAAGTCAAAATCTTCAATCAAATATTTAAAAAAAAATTGGAACACTTCTGATCGGAGACCAAGGCGGTCGACCTTCCCACAATCCCGCACGTACTCAATAACAAGTCTAATTGTTTAATTACTAAATATAAAAATTTTAAAATTTTAATCTTGTAACTAATAGTCAAAATGATGAATTTGTGGGATAATAAAATAATGCTCATAAACTATTAGAAATAGTATTTTTCATGCTTAAAATGGTAAACACCGGTTGACCAATAGAATTAGAAGGCAAATGGCTTCCTCTTCTTGTCTGCATAATAATTAGTGAGCCAGTCACAGAACATAAGAAGGTTGACATTGGTTTAGTGGAATACCATGTAAAGCTAACTCCTCCACTAAAAGCAAGTCACTTTCTTTATTGTGGAGAAAACACGTTAATGATCATGACTAGTTGTGTGCCCTTTTATGTTTATCATTTTATATAAAAAAAACAAATTAATATATTTAAAAGTCTAAATATATTTGAAAATTCGTCTTGAAAAAAATTTATTTTAAACACAACTTATTTGATTTGAATAATAGCACATGCGTTGCTTGTGCTGATTATGTGAGATAAATTAAAATTTTATAAAATTTGAATGATTAAGTAGATAGATAAAAATATAATATAAAAAAATAAAATAGTAATATAATTAAAATTGTAAGGACGAAAGAAGAAGAAAAATGAGTGCGACACCAAATCACTAAAACTTCCGTAAAGACTTTATAAGATACTAATAAGCCTTACCAAAATATTATTTTTGAAATTTGAAGGGCAAAAGCAATCTCGGAAATTTCCCAAAACTTTTTGTGGTTTCACAGTCCCCTTCTTTCTAAAAAAGGGTTTTACATGTTTTATAATTATATTTTGTGCTTAATAAGTTTGTAAAATATGAAATAAAAATTATAATTATTTATTCATCAATTATATTTTATAAAAATTAAGGGAGAATTTGGGTCCAGTTGTAAATTCGAAGGTCTTGAGTTTGACTCCCACTTGAAGCAGCATAGTAGTCACGGATCGCAAGCAGGCGTAAGCATGTTTTGGAAGTTTTATTCGGAGTGAGGAGATTAGTTTGACGCAAGTCAGGATACTTCATGTCCAGTGGCGGAATTAGAACATGTTTATAGGGGGGTCAAAATATATCAATAAAAAAAATTATTTATTGACGCTTGAAAAGTTTCTTTCGTTTGTACGAGTGAGAGGAGGCAATTGTATCCTGCGAGTCTGCATAGTTTGAAAACGTTTCAAAATTTGTTCGTTTTCAATTGTTGAAAAAATATCCTTTTCAATATAAACTACCAGGCTGTCATTCATCCACTCGTCTCCCATTTTATTACGCAAGTCAGTCTTGACAATTTTCATCGCAGAGAATACTCTTTTAACAGTAGCAGTTGCAACTGATAAAACCAAAGACAACTCGATCAATCGATATACCAATGTAAAAGTCATATTTCTTCTTGTTTCAATCAACTTCTTAGCAAGACTTCCCAAACCCAAATTTTCGATTCCAAAAAATTGACTATCGCATCGGATATCATAAATGTAATTTTTAAGTTGATCCCCAAGTATCATGCGATCAGTCAATGAGAAGTCTTCTGGATAAAGCTCAGCAAGACGGAGTAATTTATTTTTGTCAAATTGAGAGAACGAATCCCTTGGATCAAGGCATGATATCCATAATAGTAACTATGTGTTTGCTTCTAAAGAACGATTGTTCATCTCTTGAACAATTGAATCAACAACCTACATTGTAATAATGAAAAATAAAAAAAAGATAAATTTTTAGATAGGAATAATGAAAAAAGATTTATAGAGATTATACCTGACAAAAAATCTCAACATGATAATGATGAAAATTAGTAATAATTTGTCCATTGCGCCTACTACGACCGCGGGATCTCATGTTGTCTTCCATATTAATTATTGGGATCGTGTTCTTCTCACAAAATATATTGATTTCCTTCAAAAAAATTCTCCCATTCCACCTCCCTAAAATCTTGTAGTCGAGCTTTCATTACCCCAATCAATCTCACAACATGTACAATGTTTTGATCTTTTTGTTGTAAGGCAAGTGACAAATCATTTGTGGTTCCGAATAAATATTTCATCAAATGCATCATAAATACAAATTAATAATTCTCCATCTTATCAATCAAACTTATGGCTATACCACTATTATCATCAGAAGCACCATCATCATGCACATTTCAAGCACTTGTAATACGGAAGTCCACATAGACATAAGACGGATTATTGTTGTAAGACCCCAACTTTCATAAATAAAGATTATTTTTTCTCGAAATATATTTTTGAATATTATGGCGTGGATTTGATATAATGTTATAGTTGTGGGTAATATTTATAAAATTTTCAAAGTAAGCAAGTTGATATAAAATATTCGTTGTGTCGGGAAATATTCGTTTGGTCGGGGAATATTCTTTTTGTCAGGGAATATCCGTACGACGACACCATTATTGGTGGACCCCACAACGGAATAATTGTCGTAGTTAAAAAATGACAGAAATATCTTTTTATAAAAATAACAACGAAAATTTTACCATTAAACTGTTGAACTACCCGGTGGTAAACATACAGTAATATGCGTGATTGCATAGTAGCACACGGTATTGATTATTGATGCTTACGTAAGAAGCCACTCAGTTTACTCAATTATTGTTACAGTAATTATTGCATAGTATCTCACGTTATTTGATTCAATTATTGTCACGGTATCATCTGCATAATATTTTATATTATTAAATCAATAATTGAGACAACAAAGTTATTCATATTATTATTTACAATATTGAAGATGTCTAGAAAGTTCTATCGAGGAGAGGTTTGGTCACCTAATTGCGCGCCAATAGGGAGAAATCCTTATCGAAAAGCCCCCTCTTTCCTGGGAATGATCTGGTTGTTAAATATTGTGAGTTATAATATTAATGATGAATAATTGTTGAAGTATTAAGAATGTGTTTATTGAAGATAAGTGAATTACAAAAGTTAGAGGGGAATAATGCAAACTTAGAAAACTTTAGGGGTGCTAAAGTGTAATAAGTTAAATCAATCTAGACCATTGGTGGTGGTTTTAATAGTAAATCAATCTGTACCGTCGATGGTGGTTTTAATAGTAAATCAATCTAGACCGTCAGTGGTGGTTTTAAAAGTAAATAAATCTGGACCGTCAGTTGTGATTTTAATAGTAATCAATATGGACCGTCTGTTCTAATAGTAAATCAATCTGGATCGTTCGTGAATTAGTTACTATTTAGTCATTTTTCCTATAAATAGAAGCTTAATTCTTCTTTTATTCTCACCAATTCACTGAGACTCACAAGAGAAAGTATAGAGAACAAGAAGAAGAGTATTCTGTTACTTCAGTACTATTGCAGTATTCAGTCTTCTACTAAGGTAAGGGGTATTATTTCTTTCGTATTCATAAAGAATACTATTTTTTTCGTATTCATCCTATAATATGTCAGAATAACCTGTCTACGCGGATTACATACCGTATGACAGGTGAAAATCCATTTGCAGTTTCGTATGTTATTTCTTTTTATATTCTTAAACCTAAACTTACTATGGTAAGTATTGCTTCTATAATCCTTAAAATTAGTGGAATATTCTTAATTTTTGCTCTTCATCCAATATCGTTTCATTAGAATATTGATCTGAACTTTCTTATTAAATATCAATATTTTCACCAGGGTACTATTCACGGGTTACTATTCACTAGAATATTATTCACTCAGGTATTCGGGGCACTTTTCATGTCGGGTTACTATTCACGAGTTACTATTCACGAGTTACTATTCACCTAATTACTATTCACTCAAATATTATTCACTCGGGTATTCAGAGTATTTTTCATGCAGGGGTACTATTCCCGAAGTACTATTCACCGAAAAATTTATTTCTTTTCTGTCCAAATTATTTTTGATACATGGATATTATTCTTGAATTATACTCCACAAAGAAGTATCATGTTGACAATTTAGACATTATTGAATCCTGGATAAATTAAATTATAAATATTTAAAACTTATCCTTTGCTTTCTTTTAATTGAATTCTTATATCATTGTCATCATCTTCATGCTTATATTGTGATGAAAATCATCTTTGGCTTACGTGCATAGATGGACTGTTGATTGGTATGATTATGACCAGGGATCATTCGGTATAATCATAACCCGTAATGTTACAAATGATGTGGTAAAAATCCTCATTGCCTTGTATTGCATTGATGGACAGTTGTTGGTATGATTATGACCAAAAATTATTCGGTATAATCATGACCATTAATGATTACATGAATATCCTTGGCCCGTAGTGCATGGATGATTCGATGATGTGGTTTATTTATTAAGCTGAGTCTCAGTGATAAAATTGATGAAAAACTTTTTAAATCATAGAAGATAGTAGATATCATGCTTTACTTGACTCTTCTAATAGATTGTTTGTTCCGCTGCAGTTAAACTTGTTGTCTATTATATTCTATCAGTTTAATATTGTTGAAGGCTAACGATAACTTATTCTGCATTATTTTAGTCATAATATTTTTTACTGGGCTAGTTGAGCTCACCATTTTGCTTTCATTGTTCTCTTTAGGAAATGAGAACATAGTCGGGACTAGCCGGGGAACGGAGTAATGGTCCGAGATGGTGCATTAGTAGTCCTCATTATTCTGTGAAATAGTATGATAATAATTGTAATAAGAACTTCATTGAGTGTGGATATTGTCTAGAAGACAATATTCATTTTAAAACTCTCAGCTAATGTTTTGGTATGTTACACGACAGTTGTATAATTAAGTTGTATTTGAATTTTGTACCATGTATTTGGCGACCCAAATTGGGTGATGTATACCTATTTTGGGGGCGTCACAATTGTTATGTAATGTGACCCCCAACGAGTATCTCCTAGCCGTCTTAAACTAATTTCTTGATTTTTTTTTCTTTACCACTAACTATCTTTCCCTTTTCCAAACACTCCACGATCCTATCATGTTCAAGCTGTCTAAGTTTATCTTTCCTTTTACATGACGCTCCAGCCACATTCACAATCATAGTAACACATTGAAAAAAATCACTCATAATACGGCTGCTCTTGGCAACAACAACAACTAATTGGAGTTGGTGAGAAAAATAATGGACATACCTTGCATATGGATTTTCTTTTAAAATAAGAGCCTTCAATCCATTGAACTCACCTCGCATATTTGAAGCCCCATCATATCCTTGACCTCTCAATCTCGATAATGACAATTTATGCTTTATAAACAATTCATCAATAACATTCTTCAAAGAAATAGATGAAGTGTCAAGCATATGTACCACACCAAGAAACCTTTCAATCACATCTCCATGGATGTTTACATGTCTCAAAATAACTCACATTTGCTCCTTTATTAAAACATCTCGAGACTCATCAACCATAATAGAAAATATGTTGTCCCCAATATCATTGATGATGACAAGTGTAGTTTCTACGGCACAAGCACTTGTTAGTTCTTTTTGAATTTTTGGAAAAGTCATTTGATTGTTTCTAAGAGCATTCTCATTAACTACCTTGGCTACCTCTTCATTTCATAGGTTGTACCACTCAAAAAACTCAAGGAAATTTTCCTTATTTGATGAAGTCGATGACTCATCATGTCCACGAAAAGGCAAACATTGCTTCAAAAGAAGGCGTGTGACATCCAAAGCCGCCGTTAAACGGGTGTGATAAGAAACCTCCATCTCTTGCCCTTGTGCTAGTAGTATATGTGACACACTCTGCCTTTGATTTTTAAAACCTTGAAGTTATATTCTAGCATCATTATAAGCATTATTCGAAGCACCCACATGTTCTTGAAATTTTTCAATTGCCTTTTTCCAGTTGCTAAACCTTTTTTTTAAAAGCATCTACTCTGTTTGAATTGCTAAATAGATAGCAGCAAAAGCAAAAGGACGCATCCTTTGAAATGCTATACTCCAACCATTCAAAATTTTTAAACCAAACGGGCCGAAAGCTTCTCTTCACATTAGAAAAGTATTTTGGGGGATAATTATGGGCAATTGGTTAACATGGACCTCTAATCAAATACTCTCTTCGAACTTGATCTCTAATCACAATGGCAAAGTCTTCAATTGATTTACGTAACCCCGGATCACTAACAATATCATTCAAATTGAACTCCACACGTGAATTATTAATACCGCCATTTGCTTCAGAACTTAGTAATTGATTATTAGAAGAATCAACAGTTCTTTGTCGCTTAATCAAGTATTTATCTATAATCTAGTATAAATAAACAATCAATTGCTAATCAATAATTTTATCAATTTAAACATTTCATAATAATTTCATCATTCATCAATTCAATTACTCAAACATTTCATCAATTAACCTAAACAATTAAATTCTCAATTACATAATAATTTCAGTTTAATTCTTTTACCACCCTTCTTTACAACCTGCAAAATTCTCAATTACTTCGTGTACTAATTACTGTGTAAAAAAAAGAGTTCAATTTGAGAAAGAAAAAAATAATTAAAAAAATGTTGCACAAAAAGAGTATAATAGCAGCAACCAACAGAACCAAATTATATTCCACAAAGAGTATAAAAACAGCAAAAGTAATTTAACTGTCTAGCTAAATAACAATTAACAAAGCAACTAGTAATTCAAGAAAAATTTTCTTCAAAGTTCAAATCAAGAAAAACAAACCTAATGAGGTGAAGAGGAGGACTGAAGGAGCAGTGCAGGAGCACTGGAGCAGCCGAACAGATTTGCACGCGGAAAAGGCGAAGAGGCAGTCAGGCAGGATTAGGAACGCTTATGCAGGAGCAGTGCAGTCTTTTATAGGCCGAAGACTAAAAAAGAGAAGTTAAAATTTAAAATCCCTAATTCTTCCTGCATGATGGCATTATAGTAATTTTTTAATTAAACGACGTCGTTTCATGTTTCTCAAAAAAAACAAAAAAAAACCTGCAGAACAGTAGAAGAAGACTAAAGAAGAACTGAAGAAGACCGGAGTCACCGGACCATCGGCGCCTGGCTGACTGCCCCGCCCACCCCAGCCCCCACGTTGACCGCCGATCTAACGGGGTCAGATGCCCCCCTGCCCCTAGTTCCGTCACTGTTCATGTCCAATACAGTACTGACACACAGGCGGAGAGGAGAGATCACCCTCTCGTCATGAAGTTCACTTCATAGTTCACTTCATGTTAACAACTCTCAAAGAATGCACTTCCCACATCATTAGTTGTATTTTTATTACGAGTGAATTAGGGGTTTTAATTTTGTTTATCTCAAATAACAAATTTAAGAAATTCGCGTACTATAATAAATTGTTTTTTCAAAATACGAATATAGATATCACTGTACTCACTGGCGGAACCAAGGGGGGCCAGGGGGGCACCTGCCCCCGGTAGGTTGGTACTAAGGTTAAGGTTTTGAGAGAAAAAAAATGATATTTACATATATTTTATATCTTTTCTGTATTTTTTTTATAGGTCCTGCAACTCAATGTGAATGAGAAACGTAAATTTGAATTGTCTAAATAATGACAAAATGTTTGCAAATAAAAAACATAAAGAGGCTATTTTGTTTTGTTCAATATAAAATTATTATGAACTTTTTAAAATCAAATTAATATATTTTTAAACTCTAAATTAATATAATTTTTTTAATTTTAAAAATTATGAGGCACATGCTCTCAATAGTCAAAATCTATTAAAAGTTGCATGAAAACACAATTTATTTCTTATTTGATGCATTAGAAACTCCAAAGTAGCCTTTAATTTAATTAATGGGTGATATAATAAGCATCTCAATTTTTAAATGCATTCTTCTCCGGAAAAACTCCAAATTAACCTTTAGTTAATATGTAATCAAGAAATCTTTGTGAAGAGATTCAATCAAATATGCCCATTTCTATATTCCTACAATTTTTACAAACACATTATATTATTATATTTTTCCAACAATTGAAAACGAGCAAATTTTGAGACGTTTTTAAACTACACAGACTCGCATGATACAGTTACCTCCTCTTAGTCGTAAAACCGAAAGAAGCACTTCAAGCGTCAATAAATAAAATTTTTTTACTGATGTATTTTGCCCCCCTATGAAAATCTTCTGGTTCCGCCACTGACTGTACTGAAATTTGAATACATTCGTTTACTATTATAATTTTAAATTATATTTTATGACGAATGGAGTATTAATAAATGAAATAATGTATTTTAAAATCTTAAAATGTGCAAAATTTATATTTCAAGATAGACACAAGGTAATACCAAATAATTAGGGGTTGGGGTTGGGGTTGGGGTTGGGGTTGGGGTTGGGGTGGGGGGGGCGTCCTGTACATTTGTACCGGACTAGCGTTCGGTATATTTGTACCGGACTAACGTCCGGTGCATGTGTAATTTTTTTTTTTTTTTTTTTTGGCAATTTTACCATAATTACGAGAAAAAAAAATAAAAAATAATAGAGCAAGTTTGAACAAAAAACTGTAAAAGGAAGTATATTTTTTATTAAAAAAACACTGTAAACTGTTTACAGTATTTTTTTAATAAAAAATATACTTCTTTTTACAATTTTTTGTTCAAACTTGTTCTATTATTTTTTATTTTTTTTTCTCGTAATTATGGTAAAAAAACAAAAAAAAATATTACAAATGCACCGGACGGTACCGGTCATTAAGATGTACCGGACCGCCCCCAATTAAATAATTAGTCACTGTCCAAACAAGTGGCAGGAAAACAGGTGGCATGTAAAAGAAGAATAGGAGGGGGCAACGGGCAGAAAGCCTTTACCTGATCTCAATCCATACAGGTGTGTAAATTCAGTGGCTAGGAACCAACGGGCAGATGAGCGGGCAGGACAGAAATATCTGGTGGAATACAACACCAACACCCATAGGCCATAGGGCAGTCAGCGTCGGCTTTAAGTTAAGATATTTAAATAACTGGGTGGACATCTATACCCTTATAATATTCTTATATATACCGATTAAATGTGCTGGTGCCTGGTGTACATATCTACCTATTTTCTTAAAAATTACAGCAGCTTATCTCTTCCCAAAAAATAATTTTATTTTTCCTAATCAATTTGTGTCTTAAAATTTAAAATTAATACAAAAATGTATAAGAATTTTGTGAATTACTTAAATGTAATTTATGACATAACCAATCACAATAGACTTATTCAACCAATGTGATTGTGACACATCATTTGAGATATTTTTTTATATCAAAAATTTAAGACCCCTAACATTGTCTTTAAATTAATTAGTGTAAATTTTAAATTTTAAATTGACTTTAAAAGTTCAATGTTTATTCTATATTTTGGAACAGAGGAGTATTAATTTTTACTAATTATTTGTATTTGTTAAGTAGTTCAAACTATTAAATTAAATATTTTATAAATCAAAATTAAATAAATTTATATTAGTTTTGAATTTGGAATTAAAATGGACAAAAATAGTTAAAATGAAGCTATTAAATTAAGGTTTTTTTATTATTATTATTGAATACAGGAAGAACCTGTATAGTGCGTAAGGGGATAAAATTGTCCATCCGACGCTGGATAGGAAAAAGCAGCTGTACATTTTTAACATTAAATTTCTAAAGGGTATGCCGACCACTCGTCACTTGTATCCAATCAAAATCAAGCATTAGATACATACTTATATATCTACATATATATACAATAATATATATTTATTAGCTGGGTCCCGTGCCTCCGACACTGTATGGACAATATAATTTATCTCAAACTTTGAACGACCAAAATAATTTATTGAGTGAGTGGGAAATTTAAAGTCATTTGTATTTTATTAAATTATTATTAGATTATTAGATAGATAGATGTATTTTATTAGATAGATGTATGAACGGTGGGATTTATCTCAAACTGTGGACGGCCCAGATGATTTATTGAGTGAGCGGAAAATTCAAAATCATTTGTATTTTATTAGATATATTATTAAATTATTATTAGATTATTAGATAGATAGATGTATTTTATTAGATAGATGTATGAACGGTGAGATTTATCTCAAACTGTGGACGGCCCAGATGATTTATTGAGTGAGCGGAAAATTCAAAATCATTTGTATTTTATTAGATAGATCAGTACTGTATAATGGAGAGATGAATGATATTTGATACATGTATACGTGGCTCAACCATGTGATAGATATATATCTTCATGATCAAATTTGATCTCCTGTTTTTTTTTGGCTAAATATTTGATCTCTTCCACTTGCCCATAACCTTGTGGTTCCTACTCTTATGGTCATGGCATTGGAGTTTGGACCTAGTGTATGCTACTTTATCTTCGAGTATCAACATGCATGTTATATTATGTTAGTATTAGATTATTATGAATTTAATTTTATGGTAAGTTAGTTAATTAATTAAGATTATTTTTTAGTTTTAATGTAGATACTATATTTGTTAATTGATTAAAGTTAATTTTATGTTAATTATTTCCATTATGTTATATATGTTTTGTGTATGTTTTTCATAGGGAGTGATTATCATAAAATTAATTTTGAACGATTGACCAATATAGTGTCGACATGTAGGTCGCAATGCGTGTTAGTACTGTATTTGTCAATTGACCAACTTACTATGAATTTAACTTCATGACAACCGAATACGTTTTCATAACATACATGCATGTTAATCCATCTATTATATATATATATATATATATGGGTCTTCATCCACAGCAACCGGTTGTTGGGGAGCAACCCATTTTGACCAGCCGCTACAAGCTCTACCGGCTTATAAAAAAAATTTGTCTAAGGCCGGTAGAGATTGTAGCGGCTGGCCAAAATGGGTTGCTCCCCAACAACCGGTTGCTGTGGATGGAGACCCTATATATATATATATATATATATATATATATATATATATATATATATATATATATATACACACACACACACACACTAGCAACAGTCCAGTGTCTTGGACAATATTAAAGGTGAGATTTATCCCAAACTTTGGACGTCTCAGGTGATTTATTAGGATGAGCGAAAAATGCATTGTGAAACCACAGATTTTATGAATAAAGAATTAATTTTCTCGAAATAATTTTTTTATATTATGGTGTAAATTTGAGATAATAGTTGTGGGTAGTATTTATAAATTTTGCAAAGTATGCAAGCTGTTATATTATATTCGATTGGTCAGGGAATATTCTTTGTGTCAGAAAATATTCGTACGACGGTACAATTATTGGTGGACCCCACAACGGAATTATTGTCGGATTGAGAAAACGACAAAAATATTTTATTGAAAATAACGGCGGAAGTTTTACCGTTGATACTGTTGAACTACTGGGTAGTAAAAGTACAGTAATACGCGTTGTTGCATAGTAGCACACGGTATTGATTATTGATATTTATGTGAGAAGTCGCTCAGTTTGATTCAATTATTGTCGATTAATAATATGAATTATTATAGTGATGATGACGTTTTGTTTTATTCGTATTATTAACGTAATAAAACAGAAACATCTTTTTATATAAAACATAATACTTTATTAAAGTTATTCTATAAATGGAATATATTATATTTTATTATGCATAGTGTCACATAGTGTTTTGCATAGTGTTGCATAGTGTTTGCATAGTAAAAATCTTTTTATATAAATAGAATATATTATATTTTATTTAAAAGATTTTTCTTTAAATATGGACCGTCAGATTAAAGTAAATCAATCTGGACCGTTCATGGATTAGTTACTATGCATTCCATTTTCCTATAAATAGAAACTCATTCCTTCATTATTTTCTTACGAATTCACTGAACTCTAGAGAGAGAAACTATAGAGAGATAGAAGAAAAGCTTTTTGCTACTTAACTTTTCTTTTCCTATATCCAGTTTCTGTTACGGTAAGGGGTATTATTCTTTCTTATTCATGAAGAGAACTGTTGTTATTCCATTTCTTATTATTCTGTTGGAATAACCTGTATACGCGATCTACCCTATACTTGGTGACATTCTTCTATTATTCTGTTAGAACATCCTGTCTGTGTGTTTTACACCGGACCTGGTTCCGTCTTTATTATTATGTAGTTGGAACATCCTGTCTGTGTGTTTTACACCGGACCTGGTTCCGTCTTTATTATTATTCCCTTGGAACATCATGTTTGTGTGTTTTACACCGGACCTGGTTCCGTCTTTATTATTCTGTTGGAACATCCTGTCGGTGCAAATTTTGCCTGATCTGGTTCCATTATTATTATTCTGTTGGAATAACCTGTCGATGCGAAGTACCGCATGCATGGTGATTTCTTTTGTTATTCCATTCTTTATTATACTCAGTTGGTTAAAGTTTTAACTTCTATACTCCATGACATTAGTAGAATATCCTTGATATTTGCGCTTAATCTAGTATCTTTTCATGAAAATATTCTTCTGATCATTCTTGAATTTTACTCTACAAAGCAGTATCATGTTGACAATTTGGACGTTAGTAGTTCTTGGACAAATTAATTCTTAAACTTGTCATCATCCTCATATTTATATTTATTGAAAGTCATCTGTGGCCTGTAATGCATAGATGGACTTGGTATGATTATGACCAGAGATTATTCGGTATAATCATGACCGTAATGTTATAAATGATGTGAAAATTAAAAGTCCTCATTGGCCCGTAGTGCATTGATGGACAGTTTTTGGTATGATTATGGCTATGGATTCTCTTCAGCCAAGGGAGCAAAGATGAATTATTTTATGGCATGATCAGGACCGTTGATGAAAACACGATTATCTTTGGCCCGTAGTGAATGGATAATTCGTGGTCGTGATACTAAAGAATATCCTTGGCCTGTAGTGCAGGGATGATTTAATGATGTGGATTATTTATTGAGTTGAGTCTCAGCGATAAAAGTGATGAAAAACTTTTTAAATCATAAAAGATAGTAGATTCAATTCTCTACTTGACTCTTTTAATGGATTGCTTGTTCCGCTGCAGTTAAACTTGATGTCTATTATATTTTATCAGTTTAATACTGTTGAAGGCTAACAATAATTTATTCTGCATTATCTTAGTCATAATATTTCTTACTGGGCTAGTTGAGCTCACTCTTTCTTTCACTGTTCTCTTCAGGAAATGAGAACATAGCAGGGACTAGTCGGGGAACGGAGTGATGGTCCAGAGGATAGCATTAGTAGTCCTCACTATTCTGTGAATTAGTGTATTAATAATTGTAATGAGGACTCTTTTTGAGTTTGTATAATCTCTAGTAGACAATAATTGTATTCGAACTCACAGTTATATTTTGTCGTATTGTACACGACAGTTCTATTAGTAAGTTGTATTTGAATTATGTACCATGAATATGACGACCCAAGATGGGTGATGTATACCTAATTTTGGGGGCGTCACAATTGGTATCAAAGCTTAGGGATATGATCCCTGGCTAAGATGTGAGACTAGAACTAGGAGGGGATAGACGGGGAATTCCTTCGCTAATATGACCTACTTAAATTTATTTTATATTTATTTGGTCGGTCAAAGTATATGGATAATATGTGATATGTTAATTAACCCTTGCTTTGTGGCAGTGTTTGAAAATGACATCCGAGAATGTTGAGATTATCAATGGAGCACAGGAGACCGTTGAGTCTCCACAGATCAATAATCAGGATAATGTGCAACTAGAGGACAATACTCCTCATGAAAATAATAACACCGATGAAATGGTGAATTCTGGGATGGTCAGAGGCTTTATGCAATTCATGCAACAACAGGCTAAGGCAGCTCCTGTCCAAAATGCAGGTAGAAATACTGATAACTCTCGGACGGTCACCGCTAAGCAGTTTAAAGAGCAATTCATGCAACAACGGGAAAAGGCGGCTCCTGTTCATAATGCAGGAAGAAACAATGGTAACCCATGGTTGGTCACCGCTAAGCAATTCAAGGAGCTGGGACCACCAGAGTTTTTGGGAAAGCCAGAACCACTTAAGGCGGAGACATGGATAAAGCAAATTACTAAGATATTTGATGTCTTGGAATGCTTAGAGGAGCAAAAGGTTCCATTCGCCACCTTTATGTTGCGTGAAGAAGGAGATCATTGGTGGGAATCTGTAAAACGTACCCAGCCTGACGCACTCAAGATGTCTTGGGAGAAGTTCCAAGAATTATTCAATGACAAGTACTTTCCTGAAAGTATTCGTCACATGAAGGAGGTAGAATTCATCAAGCTGGAGCAAAACAATATGACCGTGTCGCAGTACGAGGCTAAGTTTGCGGAGTTATCCCGGTTTGCATCCCATTTGGTCGATAATGAGGGGCGAATGACGCGAATGTTTTTGTGAGGTTTGAAACCCGATATACGTCAATACCTCATTTCTCACAAACTTTGTTTATATTCAGATATTGTGAATAGGGCTCAATTAGTGGAGCGCGATAATGAGTCATCACAACCAAAAGGTAATGACCAGCAACACGATAATAATCATACCGGTGGCAATGGCCATCGGAACAATGATAACTATCGCTGGGGAAATTATCATGCCAAGAATGGTAACCACTTCGGTGGTAATCATGGCCAAGATAATAAAAATGGACATTTCAAGAAGAGGAGATTCAACGATGATGGAAAAACGTCAGCACCAGCAACCGTTGTTAAGGAAGGAGAAAGACCACCTATAATATGCTTCAAATGCGGAGGGGAGAGACACATCAGCCCAAATTGCACGATGCCGTCCAAAGCATGTTATAATTGTGGAAGAGAAGACCACTTAGCCCGATTTTGTCGTTCACTGAAGACAAATTCAACTAGGATGGAGGCACCAAAGGCTGTCCCAGAAAAGCCAAAGTCGGTAGGTTAAGAGAGAGCATTTTTTTTCTCGTGACGAGGAACCTGAATAAAATTATCAAGGGTAAGTTAATCATAAGCTCTTACGAAGTCTATACCGTGTTAGATACCGGTTCTACTCACTCTTTTATTTCACCTAGTTGTGTTCAATGTTTGTACTTAACTCCGGAAAAGTTAAACTTTGATTTATCTATTGAAACTCCATTGGGAGAAACCTTCGTTACTTCCACTGTTTATAAATCTTATTTGATTCAAATTGACACTTTCACGTTACGTGTTGATCTTGTCTCTTTGAAAATACTTGCCTTTGATGCGATTTTAGGAAACGATTGGTTAACTACTCATCATATTTTTCGTAAGGTTGTTAGCTTTCATATTCCTAACCAACCTATTGTGCGAATTCAAGCAACCAAACCACTAAATTCAATCATTGTCATATCAAGCCATAAGTAAAGAGCCCCGATCCTTTTGTTGATGACTTCCTTGTGTGGAATGCACCGAAGCCAGACTTTCTGTAGGCGACGTCGTGAATGACGATAACAAGTTGATAGGTATCATTGTGAGGTGCTATCTAGGTTAAGGGATAGAAGTCACAGTTGGTATCAATGAGACGTACTATCCAAGTCTTGGATGTGAGTAACAGTTTTGAATGATATTTTTATCATTAATAAATCTCTTGACGTATTCCTGAAGACTTCTTAGCCTACCCCAGAGCATGAAATCGAATTTTGTATTGACACCAGTACAAAACCCATTTCTTAAACCCTCAAAATAATTTTTTCAACTAAAACGAAAGTAACATGCACCAAAGACGTTGACTCGAGCTGTTGAAGATTACGATCGTACTATTCAATATCATCGTAGAAGAGCGAACGTGGTAACTGACGTGTTGAGTAGAAGATCGTATGCGTTTACAAGTGCGATGTTGTTAACACAAAGACTCATTTCGTATAACTTGCAAATGATGAAGATAGAGTTAAAGACTCTAGGGACCCACGTGAAGATAACGAATATACGAGTAAAATTGACTTTAATCGATAAAGTTAAAGACGCTCAAGCTACATACCCGAATCTTATAAATGTGAAGAAGAAGGTTCAAGAAGGTGTTATTTTAGAAGCAAGAATTGCTGAAGAGAGGAATTCTAAACCCTCGATTTAATTGGCCCATTTGAAATCCTCGATTGAGTAGGAACTGTGGCTTATAGACTCGTTTTACCGCCAAATATATTACGTGTTCATAAAAAAAATTTTCGTATCGATGTTACGTAAATATGTGGACGACCCGAACCACATTATTAATTTAGAACCGGACGAGATAGCGGATGATTTAACGTTTGAAGAGATACGTGTTACAATCTTGGATAAGAAGAATCGTATTCAACACTCAAAGGTTATATCTCAAGAGTTAGAATTTGAAGTGAAGTCAATATATCCTCACCTGTTCGGCATACCAGGTACGTACGTAAATTTTGAGGGCGAAATTCCATAAGGAGGGGTTATTATGAAACCCCAGATTTTATGAATAAAGAATTAATTTTCTCGAAATAATTTTTTTATATTATGGTGTGAATTTGAGATAATAGTTGTGGGTAGTATTTATAAATTTTGCAAAGTATGCAATTTGTTATATTATATTCGATTGGTCAGAGAATATTCTTTGTGTCAAAAAATATTCGTACGACGGTACAATTATTGGTGGACCCCACAACGGAATTATTGTCGGATTGAGAAAACGACAAAAATATTTTATTGAAAATAACAGCGGAAGTTTTACCGTTGATACTGTTGAACTACTGGGTAGTAAAAGTACAGTAATACACGTTGTTGCATAGTAGCACACGGTATTGATTATTGATATTTATGTGAGAAGTCGCTCAGTTTGATTCAATTATTGTCGATTAATAATATGAATTATTATAGCGATGATGACGTTTTGTTTTATTCATATTATTAACGTAATAAAACAGAAACATCTTTTTATATAAAACAGAATACTTTATTAAAGTTATTCTATAAATAGAATATATTATATTTTATTATGTATAGTGTCGCATAGTATTTTGCATAGTGTTGCATAGTATTTGCATAGTAAAAAATTATTTTATATAAATAGAATATATTATATTTTATTTAAAAGATTTTTTTTAAATATGGACAGTCAGATTAAAGTAAATCAATCTGGACCGTTCATGGATTAGTTACTATGCATTCCATTTTCCTATAAATAGAAGCTCATTCCTTTATTATTTTTTTACGAATTCACTGAACTCTAGAGAGAGAAACTATAGAGAGATAGAAGAAAAGCTTTTTGCTACTTAACTTTTCTTTTCCTATATCCAGTTTCTGTTACGGTAAGGGGTATTATTCTTTCTTATTCATGAAGAGAACTGTTGTTATTCCATTTCTTATTATTCTGTTGGAATAACCTGTATACGCGGTCTACCCTATACTTGGTGACATTCTTCTATTATTCTGTTGGAATATCCTGTCTGTGTGTTTTACACCGGACCTGGTTTCGTCTTTATTATTATTCCGTTGGAACATCATGTTTGTGTGTTTTACACCGGACTTGGTTCCGTCTTTATTATTATGCAGTTGGAACATCCTGTCTGTGTGTTTTACACCGGACCTGGTTCCGTCTTTATTATTATTCCCTTGGAACATCCTGTCTGTGTGTTTTACACCGGACCTGGTTCCGTCTTTATTATTCTGTTGGAACATCCTGTCGGTGCAAATTTTGTCTGACCTGGTTCCATTATTATTATTCTGTTGGAATAACCTGTCGATTCGAAGTACCGCATACATGGTGATTTCTTTTGGTATTCCATTCTTTATTATACTCAGTTAGTTAAAGTTTTGACTTCTATACTCCATGAAATTAGTAGAATATCCTTGATATTTGCGCTTCATCCAGTATCTTTTCATGGAAATATTCTTCTGATCATTCTTGAATTTTACTCTACAAAGCAGTATCATGTTGACAATTTGGACGTTAGTAGTTCTTGGACAAATTAATTCTTGAACTTGTCATCATCCTCATATTTATATTTATTGAAAGTCATCTGTGGCCTGTAATGAATAAATGGACTTGGTATGATTATGACCAGAGATTATTCGGTATAATCATGACCGTAATGTTATAAATGATGTGAAAATTAAAAGTCCTCATTGGCCCGTAGTGCATTGATGGACAATTTTTGGTATGATTATGGCTATGGATTCTCTTCGGCCAAGGGAGCAAAGATGAATTATTTTATGGCATGATCAGGATCGTTGATGAAAACACGATTATCTTTGGCCCGTAGTGCATGGATAATTCGTGGTCATGATACTAAAGAATATCCTTGGCCTGTAGTGCAGGGATGATTTAATGATGTGGATTATTTATTGAGCTGAGTCTCAGCGATAAAAGTGATGAAAAACTTTTTAAATCATAAAAGATAGTAGATTTAATTCTCTACTTGACTCTTTTAATGGATTGTTTGTTCCGCTGCAGTTAAACTTGATGTCTATTATATTTTATCAGTTTAATACTGTTGAAGGCTAACGATAATTTATTCTGCATTATCTTAGTCATAATATTTCTTACTGGGCTAGTTGAGCTCACCCTTTCTTTCACTGTTCTCTTCAGGAAATGAGAACATAGCAAGAACTAGTCGGGGAACGGAGTGACGGTCCAGAGGATAGCATTAGTAGTCCTCACTATTCTGTGAAATAGTGTATTAATAATTGTAATGAGGACTCTTTTTGAGTTTGTATAATCTCTAGTAGACAATAATTGTATTCAAACTCACATTTATATTTTGTCGTATTGTATACGACAGTTCTATTAGTAAGTTGTATTTGAATTATGTACCATGTATCTGACGACCCAAGATGGGTAATGTATACCTAATTTTGGGGGCGTCACATGCAAAATCATTTGTATTCTGTTAAATATATATATGTAAAGGCTCATATTTCTTTTCGTCCAAATCAAATTCACCCCTACACCCTACCCTCTCTCATGTTCACACACAAAATCTTTTGCTCTCCTCTCATATTCACATACAAATAAATAATAATAATAATTATTATAATAGTACTACTACTAATAATAGTAATAATAATTATAAATATAATTATATTAATTATAATTATACTACTACTACTACTAATAATAATAATAATAATTTTTATAATAATTATAATAGTAGTAATAGTAATAGTAATAGTATTAGCAATAATAATAATAATAATAATAATAATCTATATAAAAAAGATTCAGATTCATTTTAATTAAATTGGGCAGGAAACCATGAGTACGGTTCAGATTCATTCTAATTTTAATTCAAAATAATAATAATTATAATATAATAATAATTATTATTATAATTATAATACTACTACTACTAATAATAATTAATAATAACAAAAATAATAATTATAATAATAATAACAATAATAATTATAATAATAATATTATAATAGTAATAATAATAATAGTAATAAATTAATACTAATTATAATATTAATATTAATAAATAACATTAATACTAAATATAATATTAATATTAATAACAATAGTGATAGGTTTTGCCATTTATGCTTAATATATAGTATATTTTATGAAATTGAAAATGTTACTAGAATGATTCCTACTGAAAGATAATATTGTATGCAAATTTACAAGTTGTTAGTTTAGTAACGTGCTATGATATTAAAATTAGACTTAAGTATAAATAACTGTCTTAAATTATTATTATTTTTTTTACTTTTATGATTAATTTTTTAATTTTTTTAATCAAGTCATTAAATTATTAAAAAAAAATTACTTTCGTTCAATTAAATCTGCTACATCATAAATTGATGATGTGATGCCCCCAAAATAGGTATACATCACCCATTTTGAGTCGTCAATAATATGGTACAGAAACAACTACAACTTTATTAATACATCATAAAAACTGTGAGTTTAAATACAAATATTGTCTTCTAGACAATATCCATACCCAAATAAATCTTCATCACAATTATTGATATATTATTTTATAAAAATGGTGAGTACTACTAAACAACTCTCTAGAACCATCATTCTATACCCCGACTAGAACTTGCTACATTCTCGCCTCCTGAAAAGAAAAATAGAACAAAAAGGAAAATGGTGAGCTCAACTAGTCCGGTAAAGAATATTATGACTAAGATAATATAGAATAAATTATCGTTAGTCTTCAACAGGGAAAAATAGAATATAATAGACAACAAGTTTCAGATCAATATTCGCAGCGGAAATAATAATTCATAGAAGAGTTACGTAGAGAATGAAATCTATTATAATCTATGAATTTAAAAGTTCATCATCAATATTTTATCCATGTAACATCAATCAATATACATCTTGAATCAAATATTCATCTCAATACCTGTTCATCTTTGCACTACAGACCAAATATACTCATAAGAAAATCAACCATCTTTGCACTACAGGCCAAAGATATTCAGTAATATCATCATTTAGGACTGAGGATGATGAAAAATATTTTAAAGAAAACGAATCCAGTGAAACAAAAGAACAAATAATAAGGATTCGTATTTTAAACAGTCCAAGTTCAAAAAATACTTCATAAATAACCATAATGAAGTAAAATTCAAGAATGATCAAAACATAGATACAATCAAAGCTAGTATCCATAATAGATATTTTGGACAAATAATAAAAATTTAATTTTTCTGTAAATAGTGCCGTATTCGTGAATAGTGTCGTATACGTGAATAGTACCGTATACGTGAATAGTAATCCCGACACTAAAAGACAAAAATTTCACAAGAAAAATCTTACCAATAATCTGGTATAATGATATTGAAAAAAATAATATCATTTTTTAAAAAAAATAATATTCATTACCTCAAAAGAATATTACTTCTGGCTGGACTACTGGATATAGTGCTGAAAAAATTTACACCGTATAGCAACACTGAAAGTATTAAAATACTCATAAGAATACGCTCGATAATATAGAGAGAGAAAGAGAGAGAAAACTTCAGTTTCTGATGTGATTTTCAATTCTAACCTGAGCACCCTATTTATAGAAAAATACTTAGAACACCAAAGCAGAAAATTTAATATAATATTAATATCTATTATTAAGTTTCCTACGCCAATCTTTGTAGATCTGAATTCGGCCATTAATGTCACATGCTAGACCCACTTAACTCACCAAAAACGTTTTTCTTGAAAAAAATAATTAAAACTTCCAAAAATTAATTATTTCAGAACTTCAATAATTCATAATAAATAGCCCTTTTATCAGAAAAATTCGAATCTCATGCCCTTTCCATAGGAAATTTCATTATGTACAACTTTACAGAAGAAAGTTTTTCCAAACTCCAAACAAAAATTGTCCGAAATTCACAAACGGACGATTTTACAGGCTATAATCAAATTTCAGTCAAGAAATGAAGTCCACAGACATGAAAAATAGGTTTTAAATATTTATTGCAATAAAAATACTCCTCCTTCTCATATACTCATATATCCCACATTTATTGTAAAAATATCACCATTATTATATTATTAAAATATAATAATATATTTAAATAAATTATTTTATCAGAAAAAGATAAAATATTAATTTTCAATAATTGTCATATTAAAAATTTTTTCCATCTATATTCACATAAAATTAATATTTTTATCATCATATTAATCAATAATTAATTATTTATAAATAATATTACAGAATCACAATACTGACAACCAGGCATTTCCCAGGAAATAAGGGGGCTTTCCAATAAGGATTTCTGCTTACTAGCGCGCAATTAGATGACCTAACCTCTCCTTAGATAAAACTTTCTAGACATTGCCAATAATCTTATCTAATAATATTATTCAAATAATATAAATTATTGCTCCGATAATAAAAAATATTGTGTAATGACAATTATTGAAACAACAATAATATAAAATATCAACGTAGCAACTATTGAATTAATAAAATAAAATATTGAACAGTAATTACTGTAATAATTATTAAGTAGTGCCTTCTTACATAAGAATCAATAATTGGTGCAATACCGTGTGCTACTGTGTTTTAACCACCGAGCATTTCAACAGTATTAACGGTAACAACTACGCCGTCATTTATAAACAACTTATATTTATCGTTTTCTTCATCCAATCGCTTTCCGTTATGGGGCCCACACAAGGCTGTGCCATCGTACGAATATTCTCCGATAGTAAGAATATTCCACGACCAAACGAATATTCCCCAACAATAATGAATATTTTATAACCACTTGTTTATTAAAAATATTTGCGTATTTTACCCATAACTAACCACATTAATCAAATCAATCCTTATTATTTTAAAATAATAAATAGAGAAAAAATTTAATTTTATTTATAATAAGTTGGGGTCTTACAGATGACGTGGCCTAATTAATGCCTATGTGTAATTAAATATTAGGCTTAAGTATAAATTACTATCATGAACTATTGATTTTTTTCTACGTTGGTGATCGATCTTTCAATTTTTTTCACTTTAGTTCAATTGAAGTTGATGATGGTAGGTTTACAGAGGCAAAATAGTGAGAGTTATTTATTTTTTAATTATTAGTTTTTAATTGGTTTTCTCCATTAACTAAGAGTTCGAGTACATGGAAAATGATTATGCGTAAATTTTGTTATAATAATTTAATACCATATTTTATTTTGTGGAAAAGAAATAGTTAATTATAGTTGTAAGTAAGATGACATCTAATAATTAGTTACAGATAGTTTTCTTCCCGTGTTAATGATAGTGATAAATAATATTTTTTATAAGTATTACTTAGTTCTTCGTTTTTTCAAATAAAAAAGAACCTCTTAAATAGATGTTTCATTTATAAATTATTTTTAGTTTTTGTTCTTAAATTATAATATAATATTACATTTATGCCTATTTTGTTTTTATAAAATGATTTAAATTAATTATAAAATGAGTATTGTTTTAACAAATCATTAGCACATTCTAGGTGTTAAAGTCACGTCATTAATTTATGACGTGACAACTTCAATTGAATCTAAGTAGAAAAGAAAATAATTTTTTCACATGATTGAAAAAAATTGAAAAATCAATCACCAAAGTGAAAAAAAATATCAATAGTTGAGGATAATAATTTATATTTAAGCCTAATTTTTAATTACATGTATACATTGATTAGCCTAGTCAACATGGTCAAGTCATCAATTTATGACGTGACAGATTCAATTGAGTGAAAGTAAAAAAAATTGGTTATTTAATGACTTGATTGAAAAAATTAAAATGTTTATCATTGAAATAGAAAAAAAAATAATTTGTTGTTAATTATTTATATTTATGCCTTAAAATTATGATTACAAACATTATAATATCATTTTTTATATAATCATCATTAGAAATTGAATTTTTTTTGGTGAAATAAAAAATTTGTGAAGCGTAAATATAATTTTTTATAAGAAAATATTTTTAAACAAGAAAAAGAAATGCAAACTTGTAATAGTGACAACAGTCGAAACTCAGAACACAAAAAAGGAAATGAAATGAAATGGAAGGTAACATTAATAATTAATTTATAAAAATTAATTAATTAGAGAAATAGAACAAGAAATCAATTTGGAACAATCTAGAACGATAAGAACAACGTTTGGTAACACCGTCACGAGTATAAATGTCGGTTAACGCACTAAAAATAAAAAATTAGGAGGCACCTGCTAAAGTTTGAAATTAATGATTATTTTAATAGCTACTTTTTCTAATTCAATTTATATATATATATATACGGAACCGTTCTAAAGCAGACCAAATAAGCAGACAAAATAACGAACCAAGGCAAAAAACACACGCGGGTCGGGTTGAACCCGCAAAAACACGCGTGTTCAACCCGACCCGCGTGTTTTTTTGCCTTCGTCCGTTCTTTGGTCCGCTTATTTGGTCCGTTGAAGATCCTCCCCGTATATATATATATATATATATAGAATAAAGATCAGGTCCGGACTCCCGGACGGGAGAAAATCCGGATCTGAAAAAAATTTTTTTTTTTTTTTTTTTTTTTTTGTAGAACAACTAAAAAAAAATTTATGGAAGTGAAATTTTTCCAAAATAAAGTGTTTTGGGTGTGTTTTTAACACCCACACCAACCAATGTATGTACAGTCTGCCCAGACTGTACAGACATGTTTTGTTATAGGCATCCAAATCACGCCCAAAACACTGTATAATGTAAAAATTCCAATTCCATAAATTTTTTTTTTTTTTTTTTAGTTGTTTCAAAAAAAAAAAAGCAAAAAAAAAAAAAAAAAAAAAAAGGTCCGGATTTTACACCTGTCCGGGAGTCCGGACAGGATCCGGACCCTATATATATATATATATATATATATATGTGTGTGTGTGTGTGTGTGTGTGTGGAGCACTATCGTGTCCAAGTTGAATGCACAAGTGGACTCATACTGGTCGTACACGTGTCGATTTGTACAATGTGGGCCATAGTCATGGTGGGACCATAGACCATATTGGCCGTAAGTAAACAATGGTGATCCCTTGACAAGTTTTGGACGGCTAGTGAATGGAAAATTAGGACGGTTATAATACCAACTGATTAACGATCTTAATCAACATGACACAAAATAAAAATAAGTTTTGAGTTGATGGTTTTGTTTGTTGGTCTATTCGTATAGAAGAATAGTTCAGATTTGTATATTTCGTTATATTTTTGAAATATAATTATTTTTTAAAAAGAATATTCGGTGTTTATTAATTGTTATTATGATTGATTATATATTATTATGTTTGAAAAAATTATCATTTCAATTCTTTGTATTACAATTTTTTTATCGCTTGTAACAATTTATAGTTTCAATATATTTCAGTCGATTAGACTGTTTGATCAAAAAAATTATATGAAGTCTTAGTTTTGTACATTTAGGCTATATTTGTTTGCAAGGATTACACTTAGGACAGGACTATTAATCTCAAGTGTCTTGTTTGTTTTTAAATTTGAGCTAGCTTGTGACTATTAATCCTAAGATTATAAAATAGCTTAAGATGATAGATTATTTAATATCATGTTCTACTCGATATTATAATCCATATCATTTGAGATTAAAAATTGATAGACAAAATTAACCCCAATCTTTTTTTAAAATGACCAACATATCCTGTAATTTTTGTTATTATTATAAAAAACTTAAAACTTACTGGTGCAAAGACTAAATATTATTAATATTTTTTTGGGGGGGGGGGGTTGGGGATGGACAGGGTCAGGGTGGGGGTGGGAGTTTATACATAATCACTAAATATTATTATTTTTTGGGGGGTGAAGGGTGCGGGTGGGGCGTCAGGGGTGGAGGATGGGCGAGTGGAGATGTATACATAATCAGTAAATATTACTTTTTCTAGGCGGGGGTAGGGGGTGGGGGCGAGGGTGGGGATGTATACATAATCAGTAAATATTATTTTTTCTACGCGGGGGTAGGGGGTGGGGGTGTATACATAATCAATAAATATTATTTTTTGGGGGGAAGGTGGGGTGGGGGTGGAGGCGTGGAGTGGGCAATGGGCGATGGGCGATGGGCAGGTGGTTGGTTGGTGGGTTGGTGGGGTTGGGAATAGGGGTAGGGGTAGGGTTAGGGTTAGGGTGGGGGTGGGGGTGGGGGTGAGAGTGGACGGGGTGAAGATGTATACATAATTAATAAATATTATTTTTTTGGGGTATGATGGTGGTGAAGGTGTATACATAATGAGTAAATATTATTTTTTAGGTGTGTGGGGGTGTGGGTGGGTGAGTGTTGTGGGTGGTGGGTTGGGATTATATACATAATAAGTAAATATATTTTTTTTGGCTTGGCTTGGGCGGGGTGGGTTGGGGATGTAGGGTTGGGGGATGGGATATGAGGGTGGGGGTAGGGATGGGGAAGGGTTGGGGGTAAGGGTGACAGGGTAGGGTGGGGGTAGGGGTGACGGGGTAGGGCGGGAGGTGGGGGTAGGTGTAAGACCCCAGCTTTTATGAATAAAAATGAATTTTTTATAAATATCATTTTTGAATATTATGAAATAAATTTGATATAATGTTATAGTTGTGGGTAATATTTATAAATTTTGCAAAGTACGCAAGTTGTTATATAATATTCGATTGGTCGGGAAATATTCGTTTGAACAGGAAATATTCGTACGACGGCACAATCATTGGTGGACCCCACAACAGAATTATTGTCAGATTGAGAAAACGACAAAAATATTTTATTGAAAATAACGGCGGAAGTTTTACCATTAATACAGTTGAACTACTCGGTGGTAAAAGTACAGTAATACGCGTGGTTGCATAGTAGCACACGATATTGATTATTAATGTTTACATGAGAAGTCATTCAGTTTTATTCAATTATTGTCGATATTTTATATATTATTAAATCAATAATTGAGATGACAGAGTTATTAATATTATTATTTGTAATATTAACGATGTCTAGAAGTTCTGCCAAGGAGAGGTTTGGTCACCTAATTGCGCGCCAATAGGAAGAAATCCTTATTGGAAAGCCCCCTATTTCCTGGGAACGACCTGGTCGATTAATATTGTAAATTATAATAATGATGATAAATGTTGTTAAAAATATTGAGGATATTTTTATGAAGTTTTGTTTATTTTATGGATCCCCATTGTCCATTTTTTCAAAATAATCGGTAGAAAGTTATTCAGTATATAATTATATATATAAGTATTATATATATATATAATATAGTAAGTGGTGGAACAATGTGTCACGGAATTCATTCCGTGAATTCAAAAATTGACATATGTTATATATATAAATAATATATATTATATTTTATTTAAAAGTTTTGTTTTATTAGAATATTTTATTAAATCAGTATGGACCGTCCGATTAAAAATAAATCAATCTGGACCGTTCATGAATTAATTACTATGCATTCCAATCTTCTATAAATAGAAGCTCATTCCTTCATTATTTTCTTACGAATTCACTGAAACTCTAGAGAGAGAAATTATAGAGTGAAAGAAAAAGAGTATTCTACTACTTCACTACTCCGATATCAAGTTTCTTTTACGATAAGGGGTATTATTTCTTTTGCATTCATGAAGAGAACTTCTATTATTCCATC
This sequence comes from Panax japonicus, assembly GCA_020205505.1. NCBI lineage: Eukaryota > Viridiplantae > Streptophyta > Magnoliopsida > Apiales > Araliaceae > Panax > Panax japonicus. The sequence continues at coordinate 44,597,846 of CM035098.1, forward strand.
TTTATTATTCTGTTGGAATAACCTGTATACGCGGGCTACCCTATACTTGGTGAAATTCTTCTGTATTCCATTCTTTATTATTCTGTTGGAATATCCTGTCCTGGTTCCGTCTTTATTATTCTGTTGGAATATCCTGTCTGTTCGTTTTACGCCGAACCTGGTTCCGTCTTTATTATTCTGTTGGAACATCCTGTCGGTGTGAATTTCACCTGACCTGGTTCCGTTATTTAGTATTCTATTGGAATAATCTGTCTATGCGAAGTACCGCATGCATGATAATTTCTGTTGTTATTCCATTCCTTATTATTCTGTTGGAACATCCTGTCGGTGCATATTACGTCTGACCTGGTTCCGTTATTTATTATTCTGTTGGAATAACCTGTCTATGCGAAGTACCGCATGCATGGTGATTTCTTTTGTTATTCTATTCTTTATTATACTCAGTTGGTTAAAATTTTGACTTCTATATTCCATGAAATTAGTGAAATATCCTTGATATTTGCGCTTCATCCAGTATCTTTTCACGGAAATATTCTTCTGAGCATTCTTGAATTTTACTTTACAAAGAATTATCATGTTGATAATTTGGATGTTATTAGTTCTTGAATAAATTAATTCTTGAACTTGTTTTATTGAATTCTTATATCATTGTCATTGTGACGCCCCCAAAATAGGTCCATTCCATCCAACCCATTTTGAGTCGCCAAATACATGGTACAGAAACAACTACAATTTCTACAACCCATAAACCGTGAGTTTGAATACAAACATTGTCATCTAGATAATATACATACCCAAATATGTCCTCAATACAATTATTGATATATTATTTTACAAAAATGGTGAGGACTACTAAACAACTCTCTCAAGGACCATCAATTCATACCCCGACTCGTACTCGCTATATTCTCGTCTCCTGAGAAGAAAAATGGAACAAAAAGGAAAAGGGTGAGCTCAACTAGTTCAGTAAAGAATATTATGACTAAGATAATATACAATAAATTATCGTTAGCCTTCAACAGGGAAAAAAATCTAATAGAATACAATAGACAACAAGTTTTAAATCAATATTCGCAGTGGAAAATATTAATTCATAGAAGAGTTACGTAGAGGATGAAATCTACTAATGTCTATGAATTTAACAGTCCATCAACAGTATTTTTATCCCTGTAACATCAATCAATGCACATCTTGAATCATATATTCATCCTTGCACTACAGGCCAAGGATATTCATCTGTTCGTCATGTTCATCTAAACACCTGTTCATCTTTGCACTACGGGCCAAAGATATTCATCAGAAACCATTCATCTTTTCACTACAGGCCAAAGATATTCAATAATAACATCCTTTAAGACTGAAGATGATAAAAAAATATTTTTAAAGAAACGAATCCAGTGAAATAAAATGACAAAGATTAAGGATTAAGGATTCGTACTTTGTTTTATCCATGTCCAAAAATACCTCAAAATAATCATAGTGGTGTAAAATTCAAGAATGATCAAAACATGGATACAATCAAAGCTAGTATCCACAATAGATATTTTGGACGAAAAGAAAAAAAAATAATTTTTCTGTGAATAGTGCCGTATTCGTGAATAGTGCCGTATACGTGAATAGTACCGTATACGTGAATAGTAACTCCGGCACAAAAAGTTCTAAATTTGATAAAAACGTTCACCAATATTTTGGCATAATGATATTGAAGAAAATAATATCATTTAAGAAGAAAATAACATCCCTTACCTCAAAATAGCCGTACTTCTGACTGAATTTCGGTATAGTGCTGACAGAAACTCGCACCGTATAGCAACACTCAAAGTATACTCACAAGAATACGCTCGATAATATAGAGAGAGAAAGAGAGAAAACTTTGTTTCTGGTGTGATTTTCAATTCTAACTTAGCCCTCTATTTATAGGAAAATATTAGAACGCCAAAGGAGACTAAATTAATATAATATTAATATTTACAAAACATTCAAGCCAACCACCAAGGAATCTGATTTTAGCCATCAAACACATGTTATAAATGCCCACCAACCTTTGAAAAACGTTTTTGTTGAAAATAATAATTAAAACTTCCAAAAATCAATTATTTCGGAACCCCAAAACTTCAATAATTCACAATAAATAGCTCCTTTGTCAGAAAATTCGAATCTCGCGACTTTCCATGGGAAATTCCATTCTCTACAACTTTGCAGAAGAAATTGTTTCCAAATTCCAAACAGAAATTGACCGAAATCCACAAACGGGTGATTTTACAGTTTATACTCAATTTTTCGGTCAAAAATTATGTCTACCGACACACAAAACATGTGTTAAACATTTAATGCCACAAAAATACTCTACCTCCTCATATATTCATATATCCCACATTCATTGTAAAAATATCATCGTTAATATATTATTAAAATAATATATTTAAATAAATTATTTTATCAGAAAAAGATAAAATATTAATTTTCAACAATTGTCACATTAAAAATTTTCTCCATCTATATCCACATAAAATAAATATTTTTTTTATCATAATAATCAATAATTAATTATTAAAAATAATATTACAGAATCACAGTACTGACAACCAGGCCGTTCCCAGGATAGAGGGGGCTTTCCAATAAGGATTTCTCCTTACTGGCGCGCAATTAGATGACCAAACCTCTCCTTGACAGAACTTTCTAGACATTGCCAATAATGTTATCTGATAATATTATTCAAATAATATGAATTATTGATCTGATAATGAAAAATACTGTGCAATGTCAATTATTGAAACAATAATAATATAAATATCAACGCAGCAATTATTGAATCAATAAAGTAATGAACAGTAACTCCTGTAGAAATTATTGAGTAGTGCCTTCTTACGTAAGGATCAATAATTCAAAATAATGTGCAATACCGTGTGCTACTGTGCAACAACGTGTATTACTGTATTTTAACCACCGGGTATTCCAACAGTGTAAACGGTAACAACTACGCCGTTATTTTTAAACAACTGATATTTGTCGTTTTCTTCCTCCAATCGCTTTCCGTTATGGGGCCCACACATGGCTGCGTCGTCGTACGAATATTCCCCGACAGTACGAATATTCCACGACCAAACGAATATTCCCCGACAACAATGAATATTTTATAACCACTTGCTTATTTTGAAATATTTGCATATTTTACCCATAACTATCCTCATTAATCAAATCAACCCTTACTATTCAAAATAATAATTAAAGGAAATTAAATTTCATTTATTAATTATTTGGGGTCTTACAGTCATCATCCTCATGTTTATATTTTTTTGAAAGTCATCTGTGGCCTGTAGTGCAAAGATGGACTTGGTATGATTATGACTAGGGATTATTCGGTATAATCATGACCGTAATGTTACAAATGATGTTATAAAAGTCCTCATTGGCCCGTAGTACATTGATGGACAGATGTTGTCATGATCATGACCATTGATGAATACACAAATGTCTTTAGCCCGTAGTGCATGAATAATTTGTGGTCGTGATACTAAAGAATATCCTTGGCCGTAGTGCATGGGTGATTCGATGATGTGAATTATTTATTAAGCTGAGTCTCAGCGATAAAAGTGATGAAAAACCTTTTAAATCATAAAAGATAGTAGATTTTATTCTTCACTTGACTCTTTTAATGGATTGCTTGATCCGCTGCAGTTAAACTTAATGTCTATTATATTTTATCAATTTATTCTGCATTATCTTAGTCATAATATTTATTACTGGGCTAGTTGAGCTCACCCTTTCTTTAATTGTTCTCTACAGGAAATGAGAATATAGCTGGGACGAGTCAGGGAACGGAGTGATGAACCAGATGATAGTATTAGTAGTCCTCACTATCCTGTTAGATAGTGTGACAATAAATATAATGAGGACTTATTCTGAATGTGGATATTGTCTAGATGACAATATTTGTATTAAAACTCACAGCATTTGTTTTGTCGTATTTTACACGACAGTTATATAATTAAGATTGTATTTGTATTATGTGGCGACTCAGAATAGGTGATGTATACCTATTTTGGGAGCGTCACAGTAGGGGTAGGGGTGGTGCGAGAGGTGTGGGGTAGGGGTGTATACATAATCAATAAATATTGTTTTTTTTGTAATGGGGGGTACAGTGACGGAACCAGGACAATATTAGAAGGGAATCAAAACACATCATTAAAAAAATTATTTATTGACGCTTGAACTGCTGCTTTCGGCTATACCACTGAGAGAAGACAACTATATCAGTAGTTGACTATTAGAAGAATCAATAGTTCTTGGTCGCCTAATCAAGTATTTATCCATAATTTTGAATAAATAAAAACATCAATTGCTAATCAATTATCAAATCATAAATATACCATCATTATATCATCAATATATCATCATTATATCATAAATATACCATTCCTTAAATTTATATTCAAATTCATTTTGCCCAATTATAATATTTCACAATAATTTCATCAATTTAAACATTTCATAATAATTTCATCAATTAAAAGTTTCAAACATTTCATCATAATTTCATCAACTAACCTAATCCAATTATTTCACAAACAATATACCATAATGATGAGTGAGTTTTATACACATGAATTGGATACATTCGAGCTTAATTTATTGTTGTTCTCAAGTCTTTTAGGATGTTTTTATGTGTTTGTGTCTATTCATGCATGTTTTATATTGTTTTGTAGGAATTAGGACAAAAGTTACTTGGATCGATGTTTGGGGTGGCTAGATTCGCGTTTTCGGCTTGCCATTTACACAGCAGTTACTTCATAGCCAATTTGACTATATCTCCGGATATTATTTCGCGAAACTTCAAGAATGAAAGTTGTAGATCTACTTTTCCTCTTTCCAGAACATCTTGAATCATCTAAATCGGAGTTTGGACGAAGAAGTTATGACCATTTTCCCAAAGGACGTCGGAGCAGAAAATGTTGGAAAAAAGAGCAAGCGCCTAGGCGCTCCACACGACCCAAGCTTCCTGCAGGCAACCGCCTAGGCGGTCCAGACAGCACAATCTCAAGCGCCTAGGCGCTAGGAAGCAGAGTTTGAGCGCCGTGCCCAGCGCTGGGGCGCTGGGGAAAGGCTTGATGCGGGCCTGGACGCGTTTTGGGCGAATTTTGACACCTTTTTGACTCCAAATTGGATTGGGTTTGTTCCTAAGCTAAAAATTAGACTTGTAACCTATAAATACATGATGTAAGGCCTAAAATAAGGGGGGATTACATAGATTAGACTAGATTAAACACTCCTTTAGATTAGAACATAACCCTAGTTCTAATTAGATTTGGAGATTGAAGCAACTTGGAGACCATTGAAGATTTAAAGTAGGAGCAAGGAGGGAGCGTGAAGTCTACTGACAATAGATTATTTCTTCTCATCTTCTTCTATCTTTATCTTTTAATGATTATTCAATTGTGGATTCTTAGTTTAAATTCAATAATCATGAACTAATTCTTTGTTTGAGATTACAATGGATCTTATTGTGTAGTTTATTTTAATATGCTTCGTTATCAATTAGTATTTTCTATTGTGAGGATTGTCTATTATGATTTGGAATTAATTGTTTAATTGATTGGCCATCAATTACCGTGATAATCTATATGAACTCGAGAGATGAAGTATAGATTTAGATCTAATCATGATAGCATGTGTTCAGAATTTTGTTAGTAGCTTAAACTTGATGAGTGTTAAGGTAGAGATATGCTTGATGCCGCATGTAATCTTATAGAGAACTTGTTCTTCAACTTTCTTCAATTGTAATTCACATAGAGATATAGTGGGTTAGTTGGTTAAGGTGTTTAACGGATTTCTATCTTAATTGTGGATTGACGTTAATACGGTATTAGTGCATCGAGAGGTGGTTAATACTACATTCATGTTCTTGATTAACAATTTGGGATAGAGAATAATTGATGAGAAGTGTGTTAACCTAAATGAAGCAATAAGTGAAGTTGTGATCTTAATTCTCCATAATCTGATTTTTAATTAGTGGTAATTAGAATTAGTTTAGTTAAATATTTTAATTTATAACATTAATTTCATTTTTTTAAATAAGATTGCGTTGGTTACGGGTTAGTACTTGGTGATTTTTATTAAATAATTCTCTGTGGGAACGATACTCAACTTATCACTTTATTACTTGTTGATCACGTATACTTGCGTGTTGTGCGTAACTAGATTTTACCCAACAAGTTTTTGGCGCCGCTGCCGGGGAATTAGTTTAATACAGTTTTACCAATATTAGCTTCAATCAAATTTGTCTTAATTTAAACATTTTTATTTTTATTTTTAATTCTCTGCCTATATGTCTCTCTTTTCAGGTACCATGGATGACTTTGCGTATCAATGGCCATACACGAACATGACTCAACCAAAGGAAGCGGAGATTGACAGACTCGCGACACTCTCCGCAATGTCAGCACAAATTGAAGAACTTTCGAGGAAGTTGGACGTTATCGCAGCCCAACAGAGTCGAAGGATGGCAGTTATCTGTGGCTATTGTGCTGGCAATCACCCGAGTAATCAATGCACCATCAATCTTGGGCCGGTACAGTATGGTGGTAACTACCTCAATCAATATGTATATGATAATTATCATCAAGTTTGGGGGTATCACCCGGATTCTTCATGGAGTTACAACTATCAAGACCAATACTCTACTCCAAATCCAATATACACACCGGAATTCTCATATCAACCTCCATTAAAAGAAGAAAAGTCAAAGTTGGAGGAATTGTTGTCCAAGTTCATAGCATCAAATGAGGAGAGGAGGATTGATCAAGAGATATCAATGCAAAATCTGCAGAACCATGTGGATTAAATACTCAAAGCCTTAAACAACTGTCCTCAAAACAATCGGTGTTATGATGAGGATTCCGAGATTGATGAAGTGCCCGAGCCAAATCTACAACTGGATGAGACACGACATGTTGAAAAAGAGGAGACAAGTGGGGATAATGAAAAAAAGGTCGGTGAAGAACTAACTATGAGTACCAACGAGGATGAGCCGATGTTATTAGTGCCCCAAGTTCCTTCTCCGCCAAAGATCAAGGGTCCAGTTACATTTGTAAAACCGTGCCCGCTTGGTAGTCATGTCATCGGCAAGGCTCTTTATGACATGAGAGCTACTACAAATGTGAAGCCATTGTGGGATGAGGAGGAAAAGATAGAAGAAGAGACCGTTGTTCTTGCCAAGCCTCAATGCCCCAATCGAATCATAGGCTCAACGGACGGAAAAGCACCTAGTTATTCAACATTCTCAATTGGGCATATATTTAAACAAAGTATGCTAGGTGACTTTAACTCGATGGCTATCATAAATGGGAACCTACCAAAAGCTATATTATTTCCGATGGATGGAGGGTTCCTCAACTTTCGAAGAGGAATTGGATAGCATTGACCAGAAAAAGTCAGGCTGAAAGACTATAAAACAAGCGCTTATTGGGAGGCAACCCAAGTTTAATTTTTATTTTTAGTTTTTATTAAGTTTTATATTAGTAGTTTTGAATTTGCATTTATTTAGGATTTAATAAAATTGCTTCTATCATGGTTTTATAGGTTATTCAAGTCAAATTCAAGTGTGGTGCCCAATTTGTTCCATGTGCTTAGCCTATTCTCCAAACTTAGCGGGCAAGGAGGACGATTGCTATATTTTCAGGGAAGTTCTCTGCTTTAATTTTTTCTATTTCAGTCATTGAGGACAATGTCTAGTTTAAGTTTGGGGGCATTTTAGTGTCGTATTGCATGTAGTTAGTTATTTACATTGTAGTTCGTTATGTTTTCGGGTTATTTACATTTAGTTTTTGCATTCAGTTTTTTTGTTTTAAAAAAAAATTTAAAAATCGCAAAAATAGTAGTTAGTTTATATTTGTATTATTCCAACTGTTAGATAGTAAAAGTCTATTTTGGCCAATGATGAGACTTGAGTTAAGTAGATAAGTATAGTATTGAATATTCAGGCTTTGATGTGATTTCTTGTTATGAATTGAATCTTTTCCTGTTTAAAACTGGTATAATTAAGGTTAACACGTTAATAACAGATATGTTGACTGATTAAGTTTAAATTGATACATAATGGATTTCTTGAGGATAATACTAATGTGAAGGAATGAAAGACATGAATAGGTGGAGATGGCTAAATTTTGATAAAAACTTAAGTTTAGGGGGGAAAATTTGGGATATATAAGCTTCGTTAAAAAAAAGAAAGAAAAAAATAAAATAAAATAAAAATTACCGTGGCTAGTTTTGTTTCGGAGCCTTTGTTACTTGAGTAAGTACGCCCGAAGGGGTATCTTAAAACCTAGCGCCCTAAGGTCTTATATGGTCTGGGAGTCGTTGGTCGAAAGCTCGCTAAGGGGTGACACTGTTAGCCTAATGGAATGAGACATTGCACAGTCATGGTTAAAAAAAAAATAAAAAAAATAAAAAAAAGAAATATAATAAAACGGGAAAAGAGCAAAAAGCCCCCGTGATGAAAAGTAAAGCATAAGTATCCCGGATTGGACTCTTGAACTTGGTGGATGTTTGACTTTAGTTGGTTCTAGCTTGTTCGTGAATTTTGTGAATTTGCACTGTATGATGCCTTCGAAGATATCCATTATGTCTTAAATTTGACTTTATATCAGTTAACATTGTTGTGGAGCACACACGCACTATATCAGTGATAACAGTCTAAGATTTGATGATTGATTGAGAAATTACTGATTTGTTTAAATATGATGTATTATCATGTTTACTTGATTTCTCTAAGCCCGGTTAAATAGACTTGTTTCTGTCATTACTGTTGGATTCGTAGGCATATAGATTAGTTTCATTACATTGCATTGCATAACATTTTTGTGTTTTTGCTTGAGGACAAGCAAAGGTTTAAGTTTGGGGGTATTTGATGAGTGAGTTTTATACACATGAATTGGATACATTCGAGCTTAATTTATTGTTGTTCTCAAGTCTTTTAGGATGTTTTAATGTGTTTATGTCTATTCATGCATGTTTTATATTGTTTTGTAGGAATTGGGACAAAAGTTACTTGGATCGATGTTTGGGGTGGCTAGATTCGCGTTTTCGGCTTGCCATTTACATAACAGTTACTTAAGAGCCAATTTGACTATAGCTCCGGATATTATTTCGCAAAACTTCAAGAATGAAAGTTGTAGAACTACTTTTCCTCTTTCCAGAACATCTTGAATCATCTAAATCGGAGTTCGGATGAAGAAGTTATGACCATTTTCCCAAAGGACGTCGGAGCAAAAAATGTTGGAAAAAGGAGCAAGCGCCTAGGTGCTCCAGCCAAGGCCAAATCAAGCGCCTAGGCGCTCCACACGACCCAAGCTTCCTGCAGGCAACCGCCTAGGCGGTCCAGACAACACAATCTCAAGCGCCTAGGCGCTAGGAAGCAGAGTTTGAGCGCAGCGCTGGGGCGCTGGGGAAAGGCTTGGTGCGGGCCTGGACGCGTTTTGGGCGAATTTTGACACCTTTTTGACTCCAAATTGGATTGGGTTTGTTCCTAAGCTAAAAATTAGACTTGTAACCTATAAATACATGATGTAAGGCATAAAATAAGGGGGGATTACATAGATTAGACTAGATTAAACACTCCTTTAGATTAGAACATAACCCTAGTTCTAATTAGATTTGGAGATTGAAGCAACTTGGAGACCATTGAAGATTTAAAGTAGGAGCAAGGAGGGAGCGTGAAGTCTACTGACAATAGATTATTTCTTCTCATCTTCTTCTATCTTTATCTTTTAATGATTATTCAATTGTGGATTCTTAGTTTAAATTCAATAATCATGAACTAATTCTTTGTTTGAGATTACAATGGATCTTATTGTGTAGTTTATTTTAATATGCTTCGTTATCAATTAGTATTTTCTATTGTGAGGATTGTCTATTATGATTTGGAATTAATTGTTTAATTGATTGGCCATCAATTACCGTGATAATCTATATGAACTCGAGAGATGAAGTATAGATTTATATCTAATCATGATAGCATGTGTTCAGGATTTTGTTAGTAGCTTAAACTTGATGAGTGTTAAGGTAGAGATATGCTTGACGCCGCATGTAATCTTATAGAGAACTTGTTCTTCAACTTTCTTCAATTGTAATTCATATAGAGATATAGTGGGTTAGTTGGTTAAGGTGTTTAACGGATTTCTATCTTAATTGTGGATTGATGTTAATACGGTATTAGTGCATCGAGAGGTGGTTAATACTACTTTCGTGTTCTTGATTAACAATTTGGGATAGAGAATAATTGATGAGAAGTGTATTAACCTAAATGAAGCAATAAGTGAAGTTGTGATCTTAATTCTCCATAATCTAATTTTTAATTAGTGGTAATTAGAATTAGTTTAGTTAAATATTTTAATTTATAACATTAAATTCATTTGTTTAAATAAGATTGCGTTGGTTACGGGTTAGTACTTGGTGATTTTTATTAAATAATTCTCTGTGGGAACGATACTCAACTTATCACTTTATTACTTGTTGACCACGTATACTTGCGTGTTGTGCGTAACTAGATTTTACCCAACACATAATATAAATATATCATAAGTATACAATATCAATTCAATGATAATAACACATAATCTCTAATTCATGGCATAACAAACTCTAAATCTCTAATTTAATGGCAACATTAAGCACAAAATTCCTTATTTGTATCAATTTTAACTAATGGCAACAAATTCCTAATTTTTTAAAACCTTAAATCAAATATTCAATTAAACTGACAACTGCTTACCGTTACCGGAGTGAAACGGCGAAGGAGGGGAGAGGAGATCAACGACGTCGACAAGGAGCTGCTGGTACCTGGTTGCGAGGAGCTGCTGGTATCACTTGGTAGTCGGCAGAGGCTGAGCCTGAGGCCTGAGAGGCGGACGAACTAATTGGATAAGGGAAAAAACAAATGAACACCCTGCTCTGTTGTGCGAAAGAAGATAAGCAATTGGGTTTAATTTTTTTTTATTATTTTAAACTTACTAAATGAAACGACGTCGTTTCATTTAGTAAGTTTTAAAAAATACCAATTGCTTATCTTCTTTGTCGTCTGTCGAGAATTGAGATTGGAGTGTCGTGGTGTCATGGAGATTGGAGGGTCATGAATGGTAAGATTACTTGAAACATCGCCCAAAGGTCGGAGATACCAAGGTCAGATGACCCCCTCGCCCCCCTCCTTCCGCCTTTGGGGGGTGGGGGGTAAGGGTAGGCGTGGTGGGGAGTAGGGGTATTGGTGGAGATGGGGGTGTATACATAATGTGTAAATATTATTTTTTTTGGGGGATGAGCGTGAGGGGAGGGGATGTAGGGGTAGGGGGGATGGGAGGTGTGGGGTGGGGAGGTGTGGGGTGGGGAGGGGTGGGGGTAGGGTCGGGGGTAAGGGTGGGTTGGTGAGGGGGTGGGGGGTGGGGGGTGGGAGGTGTTGGTTGGATACATAATTAGTAAATATTATTTTTTTGGGTTCGGGGTTGGGGTTGGGGTGAGGGTGAGGGTGAGGGTGAGGGTGAGGGTGGGGGTGGGGGTGAGGGTGAGGGTGGGGGTGGGGGTGGGGTTAGAGGGTGGGGCGGATGAGGGTAGGGGGGTAGGGAGTAGGGGATGGGGGTAGGGCGTAGAGGGATAGAGGGGAGGTTTTTTCTAGTGATCATTTGATTAAATAATATAACCACTTATTTAAAAATTTCTAATTAATTGTTCATTATTTTTTGATGTATAAATAAGTTCAAAATATGTTATTAATTGTAAGGATATAATAGTCCAAATGATATTTTTTTAATCTAATCCTTTAATTAATCATGGGAAATACAAACATAATATCAGATTATTTTAAGTTATCTCATAAATAATCCCATAAAAAATAAACAAATGACTAGGACTATTTAATTCTAGGATTAATAGTTTTGAAATTATAATCCCAAAATTATAATCTCGAAATTATAATCCTTACAAATAAACATGACCTTAGAGTTTAGAATACACATAAAAATCTTATTTGTTTATAATTAAACATTTTATTTCAAATGCTGCTTATTTTAAACATAACTTATTCAGCTTACAAATACAACTTTTGAAGTTTAAAAGCACTCCATCACACTATTTTTGGTGCGATTACCAAATAGGTGCATGATTTTGATTTAAATCTTTTAGACCTTTTGCACTTGAGAATCTTATTCAACTAAACACAACTTATTTCAAACACACTTTTTTTTTAACTTATAAACGCAAGTTTTAAACACAAGGTCAACACACCAAAACTTCATACAAAAATTTATGCGGTGTCTAAAACATAAAAACTATTGTTACGAACATCGTAAATATTAGTAACCATAACGTTATATAACATTTTAAATGAATGATTATTTTAAATTTCTTATTTATTATTATTATTATTTGTATTTATCTGTTCCATAAAAAGAGTTTACTCTCACCATTGAAAATATTACTCTAACCATTGGGCCGGCTGGGTCAACCAAGAAAATATTCTAGACCTATCAATTATTATTATTTACATATTCCTTTATATCTTTTTTATTATTAATAATCGTTTTACTTTACCTCTTTTAATCCACTGCTCAACAGAGACAATCACCAATTCAACTCAAATACTATTTTAAATGTACTCTTTTTACTTTACTTCGTTTGTTTAATAAACTGCGTTTGGTGACTTTCAATTTTTTGTCAACTTGTAAAAAAAAATTCTATCAAAATGACGTCGTTTTGACATACAGACAAAAAAAGAGTTGTGAGCCATTAGATCTCCTTTTTGATGTGTTGTCAACCTCACAACAAAACTCTCACAAGATCCTCACAGAGAAATTCTCACAGAGGATCCGAATCCACTGAAACTAGGGATTTCATAATAATATTTTCTATTATTTCCAATCCGATATTAGTGTTTTAATTGTTTTCGCTTTCATATTTACTTTCATGCAAAATTCGTTTATGATTCTTTTTTTAGTTAAGAAACTTAGATAGATTATTGTTAAAAAATAATATTTCATTTGTTAAAAAATTTGTTTATGATTATTGTTAAAAAATAATGTTCTTAAATAATATTTCATCTGATCTAAATTATAAGATCATTTTATTTAAAAGTAAAAAATCAAAAAAATAATTATCATATTGAACTATAAATTACTATATACTTATTATTTGCATGGATCTAGAATATTTTTTTAGACATCTTGAGGAATTCTATTTAAATAATTATCAAATATAAGAGCAAAATAAATTGAAATTTTATTTTAAAAAATGTGTCTAAAGTCCTTCATCCAAACAAACCTTAATTGATTTTGGTAGACAATTTGATGTATTTACGGATATTTTGTTTTCAAGTTAGCAAGTGTGTTTAGCTCACTATGATCATTTATGTTAGGACAAAAAACAAAAAATCTGAAATTATTCCTATAATTTGGAATGGAGGAAACAAAAGAAAGAGAGTGAAACATATGTAACACAAAGATAATTAAGCTTATGTAGTATAGGTATTTATATCCTAGATTTCTTTTAAAATTAGAAATACATTATATATATATATATATATATATATATATATATATATATATATATATATATATATATATATATATATATATATATATATATATATAACGGGTCTAAAGTATACCTCTCTTAAATAACATACTTTTATTAAAATTACGTCATTTTGGAGATTTTTTTTAAAAATAAAATAATATTAAAAGGTGTGGTCCCACTTTTTAGACACTCGAAATTTCGTTTTCCTGTTAATAACTATGCAGAAGGGCAAAAATGTCTTTTTCACATTTCAGAGATAACCTTAGAGGACTACAATATCAAATCAAACCACGGAGACAACACCTTGGGATATCAAATAAACCTTGGAGATAACCCCGAGGAAAGACATAATCAACAACAATCAAACTCTGCAAACAGCTCCGGGTGACAGCCACAAGCCACTTCAACTAGGACTGAGCAAAAATCGGATAAAATCGAATAACCGAACCGAATTTTTCGGTTATTCAATTTTTTTTATAATTCGGTTATATCTGATTTTATTTTTGATTTTTGGGTTCGGGTATGATTTTCATTTTTTGTTATTCAGTTTAACCGAATAACCTAAATAGACATGTGAATAGATTGAATTGGTATGCCAGAAGATAGAATTGCTCAACTTAGTCTTGCTCCTTTACTTATTTTCTTCATCTTACTTATTAGTACTTATCAATTCCTTCACTTTTGATCTTTTTGGATTATAATAAACCTGCATCATTTTCTCACTGAAGTCGATCTATTCATATGTCAATTCATTGGTAGTGATTGCAGAAGTTTAAACAGAAAACTATTAAATTCGATTTTTAATTGAATAATCGAATAACTAATTCGGTTATTCGGTTATCTTGTATTTCGGGTTGTAATTCGAATACTTAAAATAAGAGAATTTTGATTTTTTGTTATAACCGAATAGCTTATTCGGTTCAGTTAATAACCGAATGCTCAACCCTAACTTCAACCTCATAGACAACCTCGAGAGAAAAAAAAGTCAATTTGACAAAATAACACCAACAATTATAATATAGCTGCAGATAGGGTCACAAAGAGCCATTACAACACTTCCGAGCTTAAACTATGCAAAATAACTCAACGGACTTCCTACGAAGACTTGAAGATGCCAGTTTTGTCATGGAACCATCTTCCCAGATTCATAAAAGGTCAAGCCCAATGTCATTGTCTAGATCTCGTAAAGAGCTTTCTGGAAAGGTATTGCACGTCTTCATCGGATTCCCGGATTGTAAGTGACGAAGGTTTAAGCAGACTGCACGTTGGTTGGAGTGCACATACTTTGAGATAGCGGGGCCTAACAGGATCAGCTACAGGTAGACCCGCGACTGACCGAGTCTATATATATGGCCTCCCTTCCAGCTCATTTAAAGAGAGAAAGAGAGAAAGAGAGGGCCCATGCGAGAGAAATAGAGGTTAGAATATCTAAATGGAGCTCGAATCGTGCTTTGATGCTTGTAAAACTTATTTGTAAACACTCTTATACTTATATACTACAACATATCAAGTTTTAACGGGTGAAAATCCTTCTTAAAGGCGCCAGAAGTCGTTCGATAGCCATTCTCTTGCTTAACTGTAAGATCTCGCCAAATCTGGCTCCTTAGCTTGCTTTAATACGTATATAAGTGCTTTATATAGCTTTTTAACGGTTGATATTCGTTAGATCTGATGGTTTAACCGTTCATTTCTTATAAATAGTTAATATTTGAGTTGTATTTACTAGATCTGTACTGGATGTAGCTTTTAACCGGTTTAAAGGTTGTGAAACTTGAACCTAGAAGCTGTAATGGCTAAGATCTGTGCAAGTCTAGTTTTCTTTCTAGTTTTTGTAAATATTTAACAACCACGTGGCCCTAGATCTATATCTAGAGGAAGCTTAAAGCTTTGGTTATGCGCATATAATGATTTGACTGATGAATCCTTTGTTTTGCGATGTTTAGTGTAAATATATCTGTTTTGTTTCAGTATATTGACTATGCAGCTATTTATGTGATATTATGTGAACCTAGGAGCCACGTGATCTAAGATCCAGTTGACAGATCTAGATCTGGTTCTCATGATTGACCCTCTTCAGTTGTACAACTAGTTTACAAATTTTGTAATTGTAAATATAGGACCTTAAAACGGTTATCCGAATTTAAGGTCCCTGTAATAGTGAAAATTCTGTGTGGTGCTCGGGAATACTTTGATGGCTTTCATGCCCACAAGGATCCCGACACTTATATATATATATATATATATATATATATATATATATATATATATATATATATATATATATTATTTTGTCGAAGATTCTTTGCATCTCGAGAATAAAATCAAAATAAGTTAAATACAGAATAAAATGAAAGTATCAAAGGCCACAATTACTATGTTAGCATAAGGGTTTAAAAATCTATTTTCAAAATATCATTTTATATGCCTTGTATTAAAATTAAACTTTTATTCAAGTCAAACTCTTCGTATATAGGTGCAAAAGAGGCATAACACTACTTTCAAATAAAGCACTTAGGCCCAATTAACTGCAATGCGCGCGCACACACACACACATTAGGGAACAAAAAGTGCGGTAACCGTGTTTCACGAAAGTCGGGGGGTGCCTAACACTTTCCCCCGTTTAATCAAGCTCCCGAACTCTATGAATCTCGGTTTCCAAGAACAATTAAATAGAGTATAATATTGGGTCATATTAATCTTTCAAAACTCGATTGAGTTGGAACAACCATTTAACTCATAACAACTAGCGACTATCTAATTCAGACCAATAAAATCATATCTTTTCAAATCATCGACATCATATATCGGTCTTTTTCCTAAAAATTTCACCCTTCAGATCAAATAAAATTCACATAGAAAACATAAAGGGTAAGAAACACACAGGAAAAGGGGGACAAAACCTTTCCGGCGTCAACACACTTGCTTTCCTTTTATTTACAAAAATGTCACTCAGGGCTCCACTTGTTTTTAAAAGAATATTCAAAACGACGTAGTTTAAATAAAAGTATGCTATTTAAGAGATGTATGTTATTTAAGAGATATGTTTTAGATCCGTTCTGATATATACATTTATTAAAAATACGTTGTTTTGAAGATTCTTTTAAAAGCAAGTGGGGCCGCGGATGATATTTTTGTAAATAAAAGGAGAGCAAGTGATACATAGTAGAACATATCTAAAACATATCTCTTAAATAACATACATTTTTTAAAACTACATCGTTTTGAAGATTCTTTTTAAAACAAGTGGAACCGCGGGTGACATTTTTATAAATAAAAGGAAAACAAGTGGGACCACACTCTTTTAATATTATTTTTTTAAAAAAAATCTCCAAAACGACGTAGTTTTAATAAAGTATGTTATTTAAGAGAGGTAAGCTATTTAAGATATATACTTTAGATCCGTCATATATATATATATATATATATATATATATATATATATATATATATATATATATATTCATGTTTTAGAATTAGGAAATGACATGAAAAAAAGTTAAATTTTCCCCAAGTTCCCCATGACCCTTTCCTCAAGTTCCTATCTAGATTCTAGGATGAAATGTATCTTTAGAATCGAATTGAAATAAAATAAGTTCTAAAAACAAAAAAATATATTCTTAGATATAATTGAGGATATAAAATAATTCTTATAAATCATTATTTTAGAAATATATATCTAATTTTTAAACAGAGAGAATAATATCTTTTTTTACTTGTATACAAATCAAACTTAGTTAAGACAAACTTATTATAATTGAGCGGTCGAATATTAATTCTAATTTAAATATTTGTACTAGCCAACTAAACTCTTTTTAAGTCAATTGCAAAATTCTAACGTTTTAAAATTGTTGTGATTCATATAAATATTAAAAAATAACAAATTTTATAATTAAAGAACATTTTAAATAGTTTTTCCATATATTAAATTCATTAAATTTAAATGTAATAAGTAAATATGATGTTGTTTTGGATGTAGAACTTCTTTGATTTATAAATTTATAAATATGATGTTACCATGCAAGTACTCTAATTATTTTTATTCAATTTTTTTTTTCGAGAAAATTCGCAAGTCTTAAAATGTTTTTACCTTTAATATCGCCATATATGTGACGCTCCAAAATTCGAACCTACATAACCTAATTTAAGTTGTCAAAATACAAACAACATATATAAAATTTTCTAATTATAATTATTACAATGTTGTGTGTGTCAGGAATAAACATGTGAATGGTATTCCTATTTATATATGATTTGATTATGATATATATGAATGAATATGCAAGTATGTTTGCATGAAGAAAAACTGTTAAGTCCTTTGATAGATAATAGAAATATATGTACAAGGACTTAGAATGAATTGATCAAAAATGTTAGGTTGATCCTACATAAGCAAAATGGCTTTGTAAAGTCCTTAAAAAGAAATGATGTACAAGGACTATAAATATAGAAAGATCAAGCTTGTTAGGTTGATCTTATGATGTAATAGATAGGCTTGTCTGATAGTCGAGCACTGCACCAGAAGTCGTAGTCTGCCAGGAGAGTCAGAGTAAACTCGGGAGCTATCGAGGCAGAATAGGAGTATGCAAGATAGTGAGATCTCAGAGTTCGTAGACTTCCAGGGGAAACGAAGAAGGATCGTAGTGTGTCGAGAAGAGCCTCCTCGAGATCGTAGTGTACTGAGGAAATCATGTTCTGAATCGTAGAGACAGCCTGCCTATAAGCCGAACGACAATCTGCCGAAGCTAAGTATGAAATACACTCTACGCTCAGAGTCGTAGAGTCTAGCGATGCCGAAGTCAAAGACAAGGATCGTAGACCACACTCTGCGATCGTAGAGTCCAATGAACAAATGCAGAGATCGTAGTCGGACAAGATCAGATGAAAACAAGCTCAAGTCAGCGATCGTAGAGTGGACTCAACGTTCACCAAGCTAACTCTAGATCGTAGTGTGCAGAGTCAAAGATCATAGTGTGATCTCAGAAACGTAGAGTCTGCACAGCCGAAGCTGAATCGTAGAGTGCAGAAATCGTAGAGTGTCAAGATCTGATCTTCGGGATCGTAGTGTCTGCACAGCCGAAGCTGAATCGTAGAGTGCAGAACTACGACTCCAACAGTAATGCTCACAATGCTAAGTCAGAATCGTAGAGCAGATACGGTTCTCAACGAATGAGCACTCCCAGAATTTCCAAAGGTACGAAGCCTCTGGTTGGCACTGCAAAGATGTAATCCACAGAAGGGAACCAGAGAGCACTCAACGAATGGCATGCAGGCTAGCAGAAGAAGTAAGCACCAAACCAATCAACATCAAGATTTAGTTGAAAGGCCGTTCGTGATGAAGTCTTCCACAAGATGATTCAAAGAAGACTTCAGCAGTTGACTAAGGAAAAGTCAGCTAAAACAGTTGCTATCAAGAAAACAGAAGACAACGATCTTGGAAGCAACCAGGATCGTAGTGTTTGTCAGACAAAGAAAGAACTGATGGAAGGTGAACCGAGATACTGGTCAGCTTCTGAAGAGCAAGGCTAAAGTGATTAAGTGCAGGGTCAGTTCATTGATGATAAGTGAGCGGAAGATCACCAGGAGAAAGCAAGCTGGACGCGCCACAAATCTGAAGTGTCTTGATATTCAGAAGGGAACCAGAGCAAGGAATTAAGCCATCAGTATCTGAGAACAGTCGAAGCAAACAGAAGTATTGAAGCACTGCACAATACAAGGAAGAGGTGTTCTACATTGAAGATCCAATCAACACTCTTCTAGATCGTAGTGTTGTCTCCACCAGTCAACAAGACACTACGATCAGGTCCCTGAAGACGTGCATCAGAATCGTAGAGCTCGGATACCTGAAGATTGAGGCATTGGCAACGGTTCAATCTGAAGGGTAATTCGGACAAGTGCTTATTGAGAGCATCGATGCAAAAGGACAACCTCTGATCAAGAAATCAGAAGAAATAAAGTCTTCGACCTGCCCAGGACAGTAAAGTGATACATCTGACAAGGTAGGTGAAAAAGTAGACTGCAGAGTCAGAAAAAGTATGTCATGTCACATCAAGCAGTCTACATCAAGCAACTTGAGATCTGTGAAGACATTTGAATAGCTTCCAACGGCTACTTTCCAACAGAAGGATTGGGAAGATGTATAAATGTAGAAGAGCTTCAAAGATCAAAGGTTGCTGGAGTAGTTGAGTTTTGGAGAGAAGGTGGACTGATCGAATCAAGTAATAGTGAGTCCAGAGACTCAATCTACGATCCACTAAGAACACTCAAAAGTCAGATCAAGCAAGAAGTAGAAGTGTGAGTTCTACTATGTAGAAGTGAGAGTTCTACTACATGAAGAGTGTTCTGAACTGCCGAGAGAAAGAAGAGCATCATGCCATCTGGATGTCCATCATGGGAAGACTCTAAGTATAATAGAGAAGAGCTTACGGTCATCTTAGCAAGTCCATCATGGGAAGGCATCGAGTAGCAAGAAGGGAGATCACAAAAGCCATCTTGGTGTCAAGCTTGAGAAAGCTTCTAGGTACCTTGCAGAAGAGCTTACAGTCATCCTAGAAGCCTCTCATGTGCAGCCATCAAGTACCAAGGAGAATGATCTTCAAGGCAGTTCATCAAGGGGTCATCCGGAGTAGTTGAGCAACCTAAGAAGCTGAGCATCATGCTACACTCAACTGCTCTTCAAGGATGATCAAGCCGAAGCTGCTAAAGATAGAAGATGTTCAGAGCATGAAGACATCTTAGCAGTTCAGCACCGACTCCAACAACAACAACTCAAAGAAGCCAGGGCTTGAGGGGTCCTTGTCCGGAGGGACTAAACAAAGCAGGGCCAAAGGGTCCTTGTCCAAAGGGACTAAACAAAGTTCCAAGCCTGCTGGGCTTGAAGAGTTCCTAGGGAACTAGAGAAGTCCCAAGGCTGCTGGCCTTGAAGAGTTCTTAGTGAACTGAAGTCCCAAGGCTGCTGGCCTTGAAGGAATCTTAATTATTCAGGGTGCTGCCCTTCCTTAGTGGAAATCCTGCTAGTTGAAAACAGAAGAGTGGATTAGGAGCTTGAGTCTCTGAACCACTTAAAACCCCTTGTGTCTTTTACTTTATGTCATTTACATTATGTCTATAACTGCTATAACTGCCATATATGTTATAACTGCTTACAACTAAACTAACTCAACGAACAATGTTTGTATGATTATGAATATATCAATGAAGGAGGGGAATCTTTTACTTATTCCGCTGTGCTTGAAAAGATTCTATGTTTGTCATATAATCTAATATGAACAATACATCATAAACCAGAAAAGTATTTTAAAAGAAAAGGATCTATTCAACCCCCCCTTCTAGATCTATTGTGCCCTCTGGGATCTAACAGTGTGTATTACGACAACGCATACTATGTCCTCACTACAATTATTATTACATTATTTTACAACTTGGTGATAATTATTATAACTACTAATTCGGACCATCAATTTCATTCTCCTGTTCTCTCTATTAGTACACTCTCATTTCTTGAAATGAATTATGAAACAAAAAGTCGAGCTCAAATAGCTTAGTAAAAAATATCTTAACTAAGATAACGAAGAATAAGTTA
Source organism: Panax japonicus (assembly GCA_020205505.1). Lineage (NCBI taxonomy): Eukaryota > Viridiplantae > Streptophyta > Magnoliopsida > Apiales > Araliaceae > Panax > Panax japonicus. Next base: position 44,618,982 of record CM035098.1, read on the forward strand.
TCATTAACCTTCAATAGTGATAAATTAGATATTTATAAAATGTTAGACAATATTAATTTTCAATAAATAACTATGACAGAATGAGCAATCTATTAGAATAGTCAAATAGATCATATTGTCTACTATCTTCTCTAATTTAAAAATTCACCATCAAGATTTTATCAACTGTAACACCAATAGCCATGATCATACCAATCAACAGTTCTTTACATCAAGACCAAAGAGAATTTTCACCATGTAAAGTCAATAAACAATCATATTATCTTTTGCACCCAGACCAAAGACCTTCACAAATAACTTAAGTCTTGATGATTAGTACAAATAACAATGATACAAAGGGTTGACAAAAATAATAAGATAAAGAATAAACACTAGAAATTTGTAATTTAATTTTTTCAAAATTCAATAATGTCCAAATTGATAACACGATATCTATAATATCGATTTGACTTCTAAAATAATATTTAAGGTTCACAGTTCAAATATAACAGTTAAAATTCAACATGAAGGTTCAGATCAAAAGATATTAGATGAATCGCCAACTATTAAGACAATTTTAATCATTTCAAAAAATTTCGTCGTTTAATTTTAAGGGTAGTAGAAATGAACAATACTTTCTTATTTTAAAAATAATATTTAAGGTTCACAGTTCAAATAAAACGGTTAAAATTCAACAGAAAGGTTTAGGTCAAAAGATATTAGATGAATCACTAACCATTAAAGAAATTTTAATCATTTAAGAAATTTTCATCGTTTATTATCAAGGATTGTAGAAACGAACAATACTTTTTAATCTTACCTTAGCACATGACTAGTTAGATAGTGTTTTCTATGTAGTTGATCAACCTATATGTTTATTTATAATTTAATTAGTAACAATCACATATAAGTTTCATGATGTACACTAACTTATAAATTATAAAATCATCAAAAATGACTTAATAGTATAAATTTATGTAGTGTACAAAATATAGTAGAATAAACTTTAAAATAGTTTTTGAAGGAATAAAATAATTTTTTAAAACAATCTTCGAGATGAAGCTTTTCAAAATGAATCTTCTTAAGAAATAGTCTTCTAAAGGTTGTAAACAATGTGTGTGCGGGTGGTTGTGCAACTTTTATTGAAAAAACCACTTGAACAATTATTGTAATTTTACAGATATTCAACAATACTTAATGTAAGACCCCAAATTTTATGAATAAAGAATATTTTTCTCGAAATATATTTTTGAATATTATGATGTGGATTTGATATAATGTTATAGTTGTGGGTAATATTTATAAATTTTGCAAAGTAAACAAGTGGTTATATAATATTCGATTGGGCGGGGAATATTCGTTTTAACAGGGAATATTCGTACGACGACACAATCATTGGTGGACCCCACAACGGAAGTATTGTCGTAGTTAGAAAACGACAGAATTATCTTTTTATAAAAATAACGGCGAAAGTGTTACCGTTAAAACTGTTGAACTACCCGGTAGTAAAAGTACAGTAATACGCATGGTTGTATAGTAGCACACGATATTGATTATTGATATTTACGTGAGAAGTCACTCAGTTATACTCAATTATTGCTACAGTAATTGTTGCATCATATCTCTCATATTATTGATTCAATTATTGTCACAGTATCATCTACATAATATATATTATTAAATCAATAATTTAGACGACAAAGTTATTCATATTATTATTTGCAATATTGACAATGTCTAGAAATTCTGTCAAGTAGAGGTTTGGTCACCTAATTGCGCGCCAATAAGGAGAAATCCTTATCGGAAAGCCCCCTCTTTCCTGGGAACGACCTGGTTGTTAAATATTGTGAATTATAATATTAATGATGAATAAGTTTGTGTTGATTAAATATGAAATTGATAGTTCCATTGTATTGGAATTATTAGTGTTAGTAAAAATTGACATTTATTTCGATAATAATTGATATCTGGAGGTTATATTGACCAATCGGGTATTTACCCAGATAAATGAATAATTAATTGCTATTAATTCACATGATTATAACTATTTGTTCACATGCGTGTACTATTGATTCACATTCTTGTACTATTAGGGTAGGTGGTGCAAGACTGACAATACTTGCATGACTAAGTTAAAAATGGAGGTATAGTTGAAGGTACTATACTATAATTCATATTTTCATATGATTATAACTATTGATTCACATGATTGAACTATTTATTCACATTATTTACTATTAGGGGAGGTGGTGCAAGTTTGATAATACTTGCAGGACTAAATTAAAAATGAAAAAAAAGAGAAAGGTATTATACTGTAATATTTTGAGCCCCAAAATGTGCAATTATCGAAACTATATTTTTCTATAAATAGAAGCTCATTCTTCCTTCATTTCTCACCAATTCACTAAAGCTATAGAGTAATTATTATAGAGAGAAATTATAGAGAGAAAGAAGAAGAGAAGTCTGTTACCTCACTATTTCAGTATCCAGTCTTTTTCCAAGGTAAGGAGTATTATTCTTTCGTACTCATGAAGAGAGTTATTTTCTTTCAATACTCGTATGGGTTGTTATTCCATTCTTTATTATTCTGTTGAAATAACCTATCTATGCGAAGTACCGCATACATGGTGAAATTCTTCTATTATTCCATTCTTTATTATTCTGTTGGAATAACATGTCTGTGCGGTCTATCGCATGCCTGGTGAATTCTGTTGTTATTCCATTCTTTATTATTTTGTTGGAATATCGTGTCTGTGCGGATTACGCATGACCTAGTTCCATTCTTTATTATTTTATTGGAATAACATGTCTGTGCGGTCTATCGCATGCATGTTGAATTCTTCTGTTATTCCATTCTTTATTATTCTGTTGGAATAACCTGTCTATGTGGATTACCACATGCATGGTGAATGATCCTTCATATTCAGTCCTTATTAAATTGTGGAAATGATCTGTCTACGTGGATTACCGCATAGCGGGCGAAAATTCATTTGCAATTTCATATATTCTATTATACTCAGTTGGTTAAAGTTTTGGCTTTTATACTCCATGAAATTAGTGGAATATCCTTGATATTTGCGCTTCATCCAGTATCTTTTCATGGAAATATTCTTCTTAGCATTCTTGAATTTTACTCTACAAAGCAGTATCATGTTGACAATTTGGACGTTATTGATTTCTGGATAAATTAAATTATAAATCTTTAAAATTTATCCTTGAACTTGTTTTATTGAATTATTATGTCATTGTTATCATCCTTATGCTTATATTGTGATTAAAGTCATCTTTGGCTTATGTGCATAGATGGACTTGGTATGATAATGACCAAGGATTATTCAGTATAATCATAACCGTAATGTGACTAATGATGTGGTAAAAGTCCTCATTGGCCTATAGTTCATTGATGGACAGTTGTTGGTATGATTATGACCAGGGATTATTCGGTATAATCATGACCATTGATGATTACATGAATATCCTTGGCTGTGGTGCAGGGATGATGTGGTTTATTTATTAAGCTGAGTCTCAGCAATAAAGTTGATGAAAATCTTTTTAAATCATAGAAGATAGTAGATTTTATGCTCTACTTGACTCTTCTAATGGATTGCTTGTTCCGCTGCAGTTAAACTTGTTGTCTATTATATTCTATCAGTTTAACATTGCTGAAGGCTAATGATAATTTATTCTGCATTATCTTAGTCATAATATTTCTTACTGGGCTAGTTGAGCTCACCCTTTGCTTTTATTATTCTCTTCAGGAAATGAGAATATAGCTGGGACTAGTCGAGGAACGGAGTGACGGTTCAGATGATAGCATTAATTGTCCTCACTATTCTGTTAAATAGTGTGATAATAAATGTAATGAGGACTCCATTGAGTGTGGATATTGTCTAGATGACAATATTCTTATTAAAACTTTTAAATTATGTTTTGACGTATTTTACACGACTGTTGTATAATTAAGTTATATTTGAATTTTGTACCATGTATTTGGCGACTCAAGATGGGTGATGTATACCTATTTTGGGGGCGCCACACTTAAGGTATCCTTAACACACTCTGAGACACACTTACACTAAGTAATTTTACAGAGTTGAATGAATAATAAGCAAGAAAATTATAAAACTCCTTATGTTAAGCCCTCTATTTATAGGTAAAACTTAACCAACATCTACCACACATCAATTAACTATACTTTTTACATTTTAAGATTATCTTTAATCTATACCATTAATCAATTAACCACACTTTTTACATTTAAAGATTATCTTTAATCTATATCGTTCACCAATTAACCACACTTTTCAAATTTCAAGATTATCTTTAATCTATACCATTCACCAATTAAACACACTTTTAACATTTCAAAATTATATTTAATCTACCACACATTAATTATCCACATTTTCACATTTCAATATTACCTTTAATCAACTACATTAATTATCCACATTTTTACATTTCAAGATTACATTTTTATTTACTATTCACAATTATTATTATTATATTATCTATCTTATGCATTATTAACTTAATGTATCAATATCATAAATATTTAAGTATACAATGTTCTTTAAATAATGAGTTTGTCTAAGTACTTGGTACCCGTGACTTTTAATTACACAATTTTTCATTACTACCCTTGCTACAATGATAATTAGTATTTAATAATTTGAAATACTGTGCATTTAATTTGTTACTGTGATAATTATTGGTTCAATAATGTGAAATATTGTGCATTTGCTATTGTGACTATTACTGGTTCAATAATATGAAATATTTTGAAATACCGCGTGTTATTGTGAAATACCATGTGCTACTGTTTACTTATCATCGAGTATTTTAATAGTTAAATGTAACAACTTCGTCGACAATTTTTTTATTAAAAAAGTTATTTCTATCGTTTTCTGTATCCGACAATTACTTCATTGTGGGATCCACTAATGATTGGTTATTTTTGCATCATCGTACTTCATCGAATATTCCCCGACATTATTTTTATTTTTTATAATTTGCACATATCATTATTAACTTTAATATTTTTATCAATTTAAAACGTTATTATCTAGAATAATATTTATAAAGAAAAATTAAATTTTATTTATTAAAAGTTGGGATTTTACAATATACTTATATAAAATATAATAAAAATATTTTTATTTGCCAAAAAATACTCATATTATCCAATATGTAATATTTTAGAGAGGTTTTTATTCACTTTTATTTGTCGTTTGTAAATTTCAAGTAAGTATTAAAAACTAATTTGTTTTCACTCATTTCCAATAAATTGTAGAAAATTAATATTAAAATTTTATATTCATTTTAGTGAATCAAATAAAATATTAATTGTCAATTAAAAAAGGACTTAAGGGAATATAAAGAGATGATTTAGATTAGGCTCATAAGTCGAGGATAGGCCAGGATAGGCTTGGACTCACCAACAAACAATGCTATATTTTTAGCCCAGAGCTGCCCAGCCCAGCCCAGCCATGGACCGGCCTAATTTCCGTATTCCATATTCCTAGTGGGCAAACTCAAGATCATCACGTGCCCATCACGTTTTTTATTCCGGTTTCAACGTTCCACACCGATCAGAAACCTGGAGAGGTTATCCATTGGTTTACGATCGTGATTCATAACTTTCAAAAAAAAAAAAAAAAACGTAATTCATACCATGAAGAAGAAGATCACTTTCTCTCTCCTATTTCTCTCTCTAGAATTCTTAGTTTCTTTTCTCCACCCTACCATCGCCAGGGGCGGCGACCGGAGCTCTAACGCCCCTTCAGGTCTCCTCCTCCTTTTCCGATTCCATTCCGTTGCCTTTTCTCTTTGTAGTTTTCATGTATTTAGATTTTCCATGTGAAATGATTTGATCTTAATTGCTTCAATAACTTACTTAAAGCTTGATCAAAATGTATTATGAATAATTATTAAGCTAAAAAAGAAGGTAATTGAAGCAAATGATTGGAGAAATAATAATCACAGTAGCTGAAAACAGTATCTACCTGAAAAGTGTGATATGTTCTATTGTGTTAACGATCTCTGTGAGTATTTATTTAATTTACTATATTTAGTAAAATATGTTACCAAAATAGAGAAAATAAAAAAGTCAGAGATAACTGAATTATGGATTAGCTTATGCGGATAAAGCTTTTCGGTCACACACACCCATTCGCAAAACTATTTAGAAACCAAGCTTTAGAATGTAAAGGAAAAAAACTAATATAGTTTGTTTTGTTTGCTTTGTATGTGGAGCTTCTTCTTTCTTTCCTTTTTTTCCCCTGGTACTTCACCTGAAAATTCTTGTTATTTGCTTTAGGATTAAATATGAATTAGTACCATAAACTATGTCATATTCCACTTCGGTGATCCACATTTCAATTTTGTCAATTAGGTGATTAAACTATCAATTTTTTCCAATTACAACAAATTGAACACGTCACGTCAAAAATTGCTGACATGGCTAATTGTGTGGGGTCTTAAGCAGCTTATGTGGCAAAAAAAACTATTTTTTATTCATTACATAAACAAATCTATTTAAATAAAGGGCAAAATCGTCAAAACCTAACTTAAAATCCCTAATTAAAATTCTGCATACTTATCAAAACATTATGCCAAGTATTAACCCTTAGAATTCTGTAAATTAGAAGAAACGCTCAGTGCCGCCAAATCATTGGTTTTTATACTCAGCACCTCCTCCGGCGCCGCTCCGTCTAAATTCCATACCAAACACGAACAAAACCCCCGGCTTATGTCTGAATCGCTATCTGCCTTAAATCTCATTTTTCCTTGGTTATCTAATTTTGCGTCGAGCCAAACCTGAGTGGTACATCCCATGACTCGATTGGAAATCACTTTTAAGTATTCATCTGAGGGCGGGAGGAGAGTGGCGTAGTGTAACAAGCACTTGACGCGGTCGCCCGGCTCGGAGAGATATTGGAACTCAGCGGTAAGGCGGTGGAGCTTGGTTGCTGCGAGATTAGAAACCGGCGATGGAGGAGAGGTAACAGCGGAGCTGGAGAAGGACGATGTGGAGGAAGTAGGGGTTTTAAGATTGGACTTGAGAGGAGATGGAGATGAAAGGTTGAGATGATCAGAGTTTGGTGTTTGTATGGATTTGATAATAGGTTTGAAGACAAAGGTAGTGAAATTGGAATGAGAAAGTCTGTTAGGGTTCAGGTTGGAATGAGAAAGACAAAGGTAGTGAAATTGGAATGAAATTGGAATAAGTATGCAAAATTTTAATTAAGGATTTTAAGTTAGGTTTTGACGATTTTGCCCTTTATTTAAATAGATTTGTTTATGTAATGAATAAAAAATAGTTTTTTTTTATCACATAAGCTGCTTAAGACTCCACACAATTAGCCACGTCAGCAATTTCTGACGTGGCGTGGTCAATTTGTTGTAATTGAAAAAAATTGATATTTTAATCACCTAATTGGCAAAATTGAAAGGTGGATCACCGAAGTGGAATATGACCTATAGTTTAGGGTACTAATTCATATTTAAGCCTTTGCTTTAATACTACCTCCATTTCAAAAAAAAGAGTCCTTTTTTGACTTTTAGAGTTAATTTATGAAATCCAAAAATTTAAAATTGATGTAATTCATGTATGTTTTGAAAACAGAAAATCTTGTACCTACTATAGTTTTTTGATATCTTACAATGATTACGAATAGTGACTAAAATTAAGTAAATGAATCTTAGAATTTAGCAAGTTGACTTTAAGAAGTCAAAATGGGCTCTTTTTGTGGAATCAGTATGTTCTAGGGAACAATTTATGAGCTGGAGGACCATTTTAATTTTAAATAATTTGATGAAAGAATGTATATCTGACATACAAGAGAAAATAATAATTTTCTACATTATTTATTGAAACATTTTCTTTCTGAATTAAAACTTTTTGTCTTGTGGTTTAATTACTTGGTGTTTGATAGGGTTTGTGGATAAAAGTTACAGAGGTTCAAGAAGGCACTTATTTGAGGAAGACCACTTTCAGAAACTGTACTCTTGAATCTAATCCCATTTCAATTTATTCTTTTAATTAATTAAATACTTTGTTGCCTTTACATGTTATGATTTTTTAAGTTTTGAAGACTATTTATTTTTTGTTACAGTGAGAATTTATCTCGTGGGTACATGACAAATGCTGATATTGAGATGGCCATCAAGGCATTGAATGGCAGATGTAGTAGTATATCCAGGATATACAGGTGATTTAGTGATATGTTTGGTTATCTTTTAAGCTACTAATCTTTTTTAACAGTATTAGGGATCACAAATTCACAATGCTAATACCGATTTTGGAAGCATGACAAAAATCAGCTTAAAATATCAACTAGCTTGCCCCTATTACTATTCCATGGCATGGTTTTGATGCACCCACATATTAACAACAAATAAATTCTTTAGTAGAACTCATTAATAGTTTTCAGAGCTGTTATTATCTTCAGTTGATCTCTTTAATGTAATGTAGTGTTGCTAAAATGATGTTCTGATTCATTCTTTTCTCTCTTTGAGGGATTTTTGGAATGGAAATCAGTATTGGAAAGAGTGTCCTAGGAGTTCCACTGGTAATACTTTTGTTTTTCTCTTTTTTGGTGGTATTTTAGTGCTTATAAATATCATAAGCTTCTATGGTTTATTGATTGTAGTGGGTGATGGAATTTTCTGACAAGCCGGATGAAGAAGAGGCTGAACCTTCTTTTAAGGTAATCATGCATTATAGAAAAAACCAAGATTTGAATTCCATTATACTCAACTACTCAACTCAACTACTATGCCTTTTATCCCAACAACACATGACTCCCATTTGACAATAAAAAAGTGGAAAGAACGTACAAATAAAATAAAATGACTAAAATTAAAAAAAACTAGAAAGAATTTAAAATAAACAATGGAAGGAAAACAGGTATTCAAAAACTAATAGGGACACCAACCCGACCTCCAAAGTGTGAATTGCATTCTACCTTTCATTCCTATCACAAGCCAAATCTCATGTTATATTCCACTCCATCAAGTCTCTTTATACTACTTCCCTAAGTAATTTTTGGTTGACCTCTCCCCTCCTTGTATCGTCCTCTTAATACCAAACTCCTCTTCTCACCAGAGCATCTAAAGGTTTCCATAAAATATGGCCAAACCATCTCAGCCTATGTTCTCCAATTTTCTTCTCAATCAGTACTACCCCAACTTTCTTTCGAATATCCTTGTTTTTGATTTTGTATCAATCCTTGTATGATCACACATCCAACTCAACATTCTCAGTTCATCCACTCCCATCTTATGCTTTTGTTTGTTTCTTTGCTGTCCAACATTCAGCTCTATATAGCATAACCGGCCCCACTGCCCTCCTATATAATTTTGTCTTTTACTCGGCAGGAATTTTACAATTGCACAACTCCTCTGATGCACTACGCCACTTCATCCAACCCTGTTCATATGACCTACATCCTCATCAATATCACCCCCCTTTTGCAATATTGATAATATTGATCTCAAGTATTTAAAGATGTCCATTTTGGGCACCTTCTGGCCTGACATATTCATAAAGCACTTATCTATTTTTCTAATGTTGCTGAACTCACACCCCATATTTGAATCCCATTAGGATATTTTTTTACTTATAAAAGTGAATGTTATTTAAAAATGTAGTATATATTTTGGGAATTGATATTTTAACAAGTAAAATTTGATATTTCCACAAGGTCTCTCTCATATGAGTGTGTGACCCATTTACTATTCATGTGAGAGGTATCTTGTGGAACTATCATTTTTACTTGTGGAAATATCATTTTTTAAGATACAACTTGATTTGCCTAATATATTGAAATCATAAAGAAGTTAATTTTCAGATGAGAGAGGTTTAAAGGCTCCATAAATGTTTCATTCAACGAATTTCACCCCTATTGCTGTCCATCCAATTATCCTTTGTGCAAGTATCATTTTAGCTGCTTATGTTCTTTAACTTCATAATCCCAAGTGTTGGACGCTCTGGTTCCGTATACTATCATAATAAATGTTTTTGTCCCTCCTCTTTGATAAATGATAACAAATGATAATAATTGTAACTGGCTACTCTGCATTAGACTTTTGTCTATTTTTTCTTAGTATTTGGTATATTGTAATTGAAATCAACACATGTCGTGATGGATATTGTTATAAATTAAGGTAAGTGGGATTCATATGATGCACATCTCAATAACTTAATGTTAATGCAATTGATACCTAGAATCCACTCATGATATGAAACTTTGCACTGATAAATTGAACGAACGATTCATTGCAACTTACCCTTTACAGAAAAAGAAAACTTCTAAATTCTAGAGAAACTAGGTCCTGTATGGACAGTTTATAGAAAGCTGTTTTCAATTTATTTTATTCTATATTGGGTCAGAATACTTCTTTAGTCAGCTTGAATATTAATCTGTTAGAACTTAAAATTGGGTTCCTAGGCTGAATTATAAAATCTAGCCAAGTAGAATATATTTCAAAACTACACTTGAACATTCTATTTTGAAACTGTTTCCATATTTTTGTTTTTAATATTGTGTCACAATACTTGCTTGTCCAGGTTGAGTATTTCACTGTTTAATTTTATTTGTAGGTCACTAGGTCTAAATATGAACAAAATAAGATAGAATATATTTCAAAACTATATTGAAAATTATATGTACAAAACTGTATTTGAGAACAGTTCTTCAAAACTGCCCAAACAAGCAATGTTAAAAATTTACTACTTAGTTGGATTTTTTTTTGCTAAATATTAGTTGGATTTCTTCATTACCTTGTAAGTCATCTAATTTCTTGTACTACATATCTTCGTCAGTATTAGTTGTTTAGTTAAGGATTTTATTGAATTCATTGAGTTCAGAGCTAATAGCTTGTTGTTTACCAATCATTCTTCGAGTCACCCCATGAATTTCTCAAAATGTACAAATAATAAATAACTCTGTTTATTTTAGTGATACTGGCCCATTCGGTCATTCACTATCTTATTGCTTCCAAATAGGATGTGAATACGACTGCTCCTATTAATTTTGACACAAATTGAGGATAGAAAACACAATTAATGAATCCCACATCTAATAGGAAACCCAAGAATAAAATTATCCTTTCAAAGTCTTGCTTGTTGGTATTCACAATTCAAATGCTAACCTCACTCTTTATTCATATTAACCTTTTCTTTTCCTTTCTCGTTTTGACAAGTATTATATTAAAAAAGATGCCAAAGGGGGCCAACTCCACATGATTATTTTTAATTTTTTTATTGGTTTCTTCTCTGTTGATTATTTGTTGCCCCAAATTTCTGTCTACTAATCCTGGCTTCCCTTCCTAGTTTTCCTCCAGTATGTGTGTATATATATATATATATTATATATATATATATATATAATTCTTATTTTTATTATCAGTCTAATACTAATATTCGTTGCAACTGTACTGCTTTGATGCAAATTGGTTGTATTGTTTCTTTCGTATGCTTTTCCTCAATTCTTCAGCTTCTTACATTGCTTCAAGAGTGTAGTTTGTTAACATTCCTGAAACAAAGTTAAGTAACACATAATCTATGATCGGATAAGGGATATAATTGGCGTGTCTATAGATAAATCTAGGGCATAGTCATGGATTTTTTATTACCCAGTTATGATCACATCAGGATCTACTTTGGAAAAAATAGAACAAAAATGATCACATCAGGACCTCTGTATGCGGCAAGATTATAGTTTCTCTCTTTGCTTACACCTCTACCTGCAGGCATTTCTAGTTTTACATCAATGATTGTTTCAGCATTGTCCTGGAGATCAGACATGCTACAATTGTTTTGGAGATTGATTTTACTGAATATACTGCCTATTGCAGTTCATTGGGAATGTGCATGGGGATGAACCTGTAGGCCGTGAGATTCTGTTGCTACTAGCAAATTGGCTATGTGATAATTATAAGAAGGATCCTTTGGTATTTTTCTTTGCTTTACTGTATTTTGGCCTTGCTCAAGTATATTGCAGTTGTAAATCGTTTATTTGTTCATTCTTCTCTATGTTGTTTTTCATTAACAAAATAATTCTTGAAGCTTTAAAAGCTTGCTAGTCTTCTACTACCTTAAATTCCATCCTATTATTGGTTTATGTTAGTTTAGTGCAAAACTGATCCCATTTAGATTTAGTACATGCACATACAAAACTATTTAGTGTCTCATGAGACCATTTGTATTTACTTTGTGTGATTTGTCATGTTACTTATGTATTCCTTGCAATATTTCCTTCTTGTTGTATTATTAATATTAACCCAGTTGATATTCCAGCTGAACTTAACATTTACTGTCTATGTTTGTATATCTAGATATTTCTTAATTGTATATTTTTCTGGGTATAGTCCAGAGCTATAATGCTTCAGTATATTCAGTATGTGTCATTTAAATGTGTAACTTGTACTGAACCAGGCATTGGTCACTACAGGCAACATTGATTGTGGATAACGTTCACCTTCATATACTTCCATCAATGAATCCTGATGGGTATTCCCAAAGGACGCGTGGTAATGCAAACAACATTGATTTGAATCGTGATTTCCCGGATCAGGTACTCTTTTTGCAGTGATAGTTCTGTTGGATTAAACCATGGTTATCAGGAATGGTGATCGGCCGAGTACGCAGAAAGGAAGCGGGTACGAGGAATGGATAGAATGAATTATGCATTTAGTTCTCGTATTCCCGGTATGCAGAACTCAGGGTATCAAGAGTTCCTTGGTAACCCTGTTAATTAAAAAACTATCTACCTGTATGATTCTGAATGAAGGAGCCATTTGGGTGTTTAGGGGGTGGGGGTGGGGGTGGGGGGTGGGGGGGAGGGTGGGAGGCGGGGAAGGGGTTATTGATAAGTTTCATGTATCCATTCAGAATCCAGACTTTCCCTTTGGTTGGAAGAATTGGATAGGTCTTCATTTAAAATGATGCGTGCATGGCCCAAAAATGGTAGTTGCACTTACGTAGAAAATTATTAAGTACTAAAGGAAAATATATTTGTAAAGCTGCACACAATAACAAGTTTATAATGATATGTTTCATAGTCCATAGGAGTTTGACAGTTAGGTGCGGATCCAGCCTCTTAGGCCAGTGCAAATTTGAAATAAAAAATTCCCGTAAAAAAAATAAAAATATAGTAAAAGAAATTATAAAACTAAATAATGCCCAAATATTATTTATTGTAACATTTTTCGAGACTTTGTTACTTAAAATTGTTGCATGATAGTCTCATTTTTATTAGTTACAAAAATCCACAAGCAATTTTAAAAAAAACCTCAAGTAATTACAAAAAATCACAAAGCAATTGCTTAGTTTGTGAAAGTATAAATAAAAAAAAATACAACATATCGAATTTTCTCTAAAGTCGAAAGGCCAAGCCGTTGGACGAGAAACAAAGAGATAGAGAGTATTGTAGTGACCAGTATATGATATAAATTTTGAAGAATTTAATACTACCTTAATTCCAAAATTAGATATGCATTTTGACTTTATAAAGTCAATTCGCGAAATCCTAAAACTCAAATTGATATAAGTTCATTCAAGTTTTGAAAACAACAAAGATAATAATTAGTAATGCTTTATATTTAGTTTACAATTGTTATATTTGTTCTATTAAAACTAAATAATTTCATATCAATTTTGAATTTTGGATTTCGCGAATTGACTTTAAAAAGTCAAAATGTATCTCTAATTTTGGAATGAAAATAGTATTTTTCAATCTAAGCTTTAAAATTTCTATTGAACACCCTAAAATTTTACCCTTTTTTTGATCCCTGAAAAATCAGTGGGGTCAATTGCCCCTGCCTCTTACTTAGATCTGCCCCTGTTGACAATTTGTCATATTTACGTCTGTTGGCATCATAGAAATCTGTATCTGTAAATATATATAATATGATTGTGGTATGTGTTCATTTAATCGAAAAAGGGTTCACTATGTTTTGCAAGATCTAGACGTTGGAATCTAACTGTTTGTTTAAGAAAGAATTATTGTTGTACTTATAAATTGCAAACACAGAAACACTATGTTTACAATTACTTGTCAACAATTCCAAAAGTGGAATATAATTTCTATTGTTAGAGATTCCTTTAAATAATTATTTTTTTGAGAATCTATTCTTCCACACATTTTTAATTACCTTTATCCTTCCTTTAGCTGTAGAAGCTATTTATAAAAAGCATTTACTGACTTGAAATGACCCAGTTCTTTCCTATGAATGATGACTTGGAAACACGACAACCTGAAACAAAAGCAATTATGAGTTGGCTGAAAGAGAGACAGTTTACTGCATCTGCCAGTCTTCATGGGGTAATTCTTCTCTCTGTTTTTTTCTGTGCCATAGTGAGTTGCTTTGGCATACATCCATCATCTTGTACTATATGATTTCTTGTGGCTCTAATAAGTGGAAGTTATTTATTTTTAAAGGTAATGAAACTTTGAAACACATTACAATCTTGCTGTTAAACATTTTCTACTGTCAATTTTATAAGCTGACACTACTTGGTCCCTGCCTTTCCCCCCTTTCTGCGCATTGTATAGAAATTGCTTATGTCTTTGGTACTCTTCATACAGTAGCTTGTTCTTGTCTTTCAAAGAAATTTGGGTTATAGCCAATTCAAAGTATCGAGTCTGAACTAACTTATATAAACTTATTGTTTCATATTATAATTATTTTTTATTGTTTCATATTATAATTATTTTTCTGATAAAGCATGTAGGTCTGAGTCTTCACAATGTATCTTCTTGTTTACAGGGAGCACTTGTCGCAAATTATCCATGGGATGGAACTGAGGATAAAACGTTAGTTTTCTACATTAAATTGTTCATCTTAGATCCGTCACACAGATATGCCAATTGAAATGCTTTCTCTGTTTTCTTCTCCCCCCGATAGGTTCCTCGAGTAGGTTATTAAAACCTCAATCTATTAGTTTTCTTCCCCTGCTGTGTATGGTATATTTCTGAATTAGATTTCATGTATATATTCTTTCACCAAAAAATATCTGATTACGGCATTATAGGAGCCATTTTAGTGACCAATACTTCACCTATTTGTTTTGTGGCAAAATGCTAATAAGTGCCCAGGAGGCACTTAACAAGAAGCAGTTGTTGTCTTATACATGTAATGTAATTTTTTTTCTTAAATGTTGCAAAAAAGTGTTGCAAAAAAGTGCACCTAATTAATAAGTGAGGGCAACCATAAGATATGAATGTCCATGCTTAACAAGTGCCTCTGGGCAACTTATTAGCAGGAATGTTTCTTTTTGGGGGTAGAAAAATGTTTAAATACAAAAAATGACGAAAGGATTTCCTCTGAACACAAATACAACAAATGAATATCAGCTCTTTGAATGCCCTTTCAACTTTCGAACCACCGCGTGTCCTTGTAAGATCATAGTGTTCAAAGTGCTTCTGTATTATTTCAAAGTGTTTTCGTATTTTTTACGTTTAACGGATGCTTAGAATTTTAAAAGTTCATTACTTTCAGTATGAGTGGCTGAACTATTTGTTCTATTTAATGCTTCTTTCGCCCTAACAAATTTTCTTAATCTGGCTGAATCTCAGGAAAAATTACTATGCATGTCCTGATGACAAAACATTCAGGTATATGGCAAGTTTATACAGTCGGTCACACTCTAATATGTCTCTGAGCAAGGAATTTGAAGGAGGAATTACAAACGGAGCATTGTGGTATGTAGGTGTAGATGTAAATTCAATGCTGCCCATATTAAGCAGAAGGTTTTTCTCTTCTGCTTTATTTGCCATACTACATGGAATATCAAAATGCTTTTACTTTGTAGGTATCCTATATATGGTGGCATGCAAGATTGGAACTACATACATGGTGGTTGTTTTGAATTGACATTGGAGATTAGTGACAACAAGTGGCCTCCTGTTAATGAGGTTAGATCCCTCCCTCCCTCTCTCCCTCCCTCGCTCTCTCTCTCTCCCCTTTTTCCTGCCTCAATGATGTAGGATGATCCCGCCCACTTGGTTGTATCAATACTAGAGGCTTTGAAAGCCTATAACCATGTAGTAGATTATTCTAGAATTTTAATTATAGTAGATAATTATTACTCCTTCCGTCCTCAAAAGGGATGACTAAAGGTACAATTATTTTTGTCCCTAAAAGAATGAGATAAAGTACATAAAGTGAAGGTTAATTATGTCATTTAGTGGGGTCCATTAGTATAAAAAATAAAATTACTCATCACTTTATGAATCTTGTGGGACAAGAAAAATTTTAAACTTTATTTACTCTTTCCTCTACTTTTACTTTTCTTAATATGTGTGAAATTTATACTTTGCCCATTCTTTTAAGGACAGAGGGAGTAGGATTTTGAGGACAGAGGGAGTAGGATTTTGTTTCCACATTTAATTAGGTTTTACTTTGTTGTTAAGTGTAGGGTTTTGACTTAGGTAGTGTTTGATTACCTCTGAATGTCTCTGAAAACCACTTCCTCTGTTTCGCATAGATCCAAATACTTGTTTGGTAAAAAATTGGTTGCCTTTGTAAGCCTCTATTTCAGTGAGAGATGGAACCAAGTCTGGATCGGGGAGAGGAACATCTGAAGTCTTTATTACAGGAGTACCCTCACAAATTCTTTGTTTTTTCTTCTTTTCTCCTCTGTTCTGATGAAAGATCTGGCCGTGGACTTCCTGGTGACATCGAAGCATCTCCATTTACCAGCGGTAATTCTGTCAAATAAACCCCTCTTTCTTTATCTACAAAACCCTCCCCACAGAACCACCGTCGGGATAAATTATGTCCATCAAGATCAATAAAAAAAGATATAATTCAAGAGACATATGGTGATCTTGTACGCCGTGGTGGTGAGGGGAACGACGGTTCTTGTGGAATTCAGCGCCGTGAGCGGAAATATCGGCCCCGTAGCTCGCTGGATTTTGGAGAAGTTGTCAGCCGAGGCTGAATCGAAATTCTGTTTCTCTCAGGATCGGTATATATTCCATATACTCAAAAAGGAAGGTCTCTCCTTCCTCTGTATGGCCAATGACACCTTCGGAAGTCCGTAACCCCCTTTCTCTATCTGTGCTTACGTAATTATAATTATATATGTAAAATGGAGTAAAATTATGTACTTAATTGAGTTATATTATGAATTGTATTGTTAAAATCAGAGAATTTTGAAAGTATAATTTATTTTATATATGTATATATAATTATTTAATAATATTTTTAATAAATAATAAATATAAATTTTTAAAATTAGATTTAAAATTTAATTATATAATTAAATTTTTTGAGTAAAGCTAATAATTTGATTGTGTATATTACAAGGTTAAAATCGTAAATTACTATTATTCAGATGTTTTAGCAATTTCAATTACCAAATAGCTTTATAAGTTGAGATAATTTCAATCAGATGATCTAATTTATTAAGATGTCCTAATCATTCAGATCTTAATTACTCAATGTTATCAAACATCACCTTAGTCCTATATAAAGAGATGTAATCTATCCTTGTTATTCTCATATTGAATGATTAATATTATTGAATTTTAAGCCTTGTGCTTGTGGATTTTTAGCTAATTATCTTCTTTTAATCTCCTCTATTCCTTAGTTCCATCTTGTGCTACACCAGTGCCATAAGCCATAAGCATGTCATTGTTAATGCAGCTCAACTATAGTTGACAATGTCATCATCAATTCCAAGAATGTGTTCAATCTTTATTTACCTATGAAAAGACTAAAAATGTGGTGAACTCGGGTCAGTAAGGCTATGAAGCTACAAAGAGGAATTTATTTGGAGAAAGATCCCCAATTCTTTAAAAACAATAAGTTTGTTATATTAGTCTTTGTTTTTTGTTAGGATTTTTGGAAACCTTATTGATTCATATGCGTCAATCAGAACAGTTGAGTTCATTCTTTAGCTTATCAGCTGATCATTTGTTGAAATGAAGCTTGGTCCATTGGCTTTTAAGTTATGTGGTTTGTCAGGCTTTCAAGGGCACACTTCATTGTTTTCATTGCTTTACGTTGATTTGTGTATGTGCAGCTTTCTACCATTTGGGAATTCAACAAAATGAGTATGCTTAATCTTGTTGCAAGCCTTGTGAAGGTAACACGTGGACTGCTAAATTATTTTTCTTGAATTTAGTGTAACACATTGCTCTCAAGCATAATTAAATTTTGATAGCCATTTATTTGATCAATTATTAATAGTTCTATTTTACTCTCAGGAATTGAAAAATCTTAGAATCTTGTACATTTTGCTCATTTGTAAATGGTGTATGCTACTGTAAGCATTTGACTTTGTTCAAGCATCATATTAGTTCCTTTATTAGACAGTCATATTAGTTCCTTTGTTAGACAGTCACGTAAATGGCCCGTGAGCATGTGATGATGCTTATATGTGACAGTTCATTTGATGTTTGATTCTAAAAAGTTGACTTGCAGTGTTGCGCAATGCTACTTCATACTGCAGAAGAAAATGTAGGATTAATTAGTGGCCACCAATAATCACACGATCTTTTCTGGATATCTAACTAGTAATGCTTAGTAGTCTCAATTTAGGTCACAAATGGTTTATCGTGAATATTTTTAATAGTATTTTATTTGGCAACCAATCACAAGTGATGTAGAGTCAAGTAATGTAATAATGTTACATCACTTGAGACCAAATTGAGACCCGTAAGGCCATAATGTATTAACATGGCCATGATTGCAAAACTAATTTCAGCTACAGGCTCCTGTGACTTTTGGTTTATGTAAAATCAAGCCAAGTAGAAACAAGTTAACTTGCTGGTGTATTAGACAAAAATACTTTGATGCAAGAGAGCAATGAAGCAATTCTTTGTTAATAGAATCCATAATTAAAGTAAACTGCAACTGCAAAGAAATAAAAAAGAACTATTTATTTGTGATAAGGATTGTGTTGAAGTACCATTATTTGGGATTTTTTAGCACGTCCAAGTCTCACATTCCATATTTAGTTCCTCTCTCTATTTTATTTACTTTGGAGTAAGTAAAAGGAATATTATGGAGTTGTTCAAGAAGATGAGGATGAGCTAGGAAAACTAAAAGTACAAGAAACAAATGAATAAAAATGAAAAATTCTACTAAAATCAGCCAGCAAATACTACCAACAAAAGGGAAAGAGCCAAGGAGGATAAGATGGCTCTCCTGGAGACTCTATGGTGATTGTACCACTTCTGTTTAACATAATGGTCTCGCCCTTGACTAATCTAGAAATCCAACAATTTACCACGTCAACAGTAATAAGAAATCCACAAATTTAGTTATTTTTAATCAAAGACACCCGAGTCTCTTTGTGAACCACCTTACTACACAAGACGTGTTCTTCAATGAAACAATAACCCCTGTAGAGGTTCATGAAGCCCAACTTTAAGTTTGCCAAATCCTTGGGAGGAGAAATGTGAACAAAACAACATTATATGTTTGTAACTTTCCAGGACATGTCTGCATGACAATACCCAATTTGAGACACTTCTCAGTGGTAAGTTAGTATGAATAGATTGTAGATGTGTGAAGTAACAACATAATATTTGTTATCGTCACACCTATGCGTAGTTGCAAAGAAGACAAGGTAAAGAAATAGAATTTGGTACTTAGTTTTTGAAAAGTAGAAATCGGCTGTTTACAAAGAACTTGTGGATGTTTAGTCGTTGAATGTTGAGGGATATAGAGTTTCTTTCACGTCTCCTTGTGAACATCGAAGATGGGTGCTTTCCTTTGGGTGTCTATATTGGATTTGCTCGGGACCTGGGGGGCTACCCTCAATTAAGGATGTTGCAGTTTTACTACTTGTCTTTACACTTCTTTGACGACCTCTTGTCCTCGGCTGTGTACTCTCTTTTTCTATCATTAACATCAACTTCTTATTTTATCAAAGAAACATATCTTCCAAGTCCTACATAGTCCCACTTAGTTAATGTCCGGCGTATGCGAATCATTATTGCAATATTTATTCAAGTGTTTGAAATGTTATTACAATAACAACTCGTACAGAAGTCGCGTTTTGAGTTTAATAATTTTGCTGCAGAGGCCTTCAACTTTGATGTTTAACATCCATCACACTGCAAATGTTGTAGTTTAAGATAGTGATTTTTTTCTTTTCTTCCTGTCAGCAGACCTATGCTCTTGTATACTTCTTGTATTGGTGCTTAACTAGTAATTAACTTTACCTACAAAAGAAATAGTGATACTTTCAGCATCTCTTTTTAAAATACGGAGAACTCAACACCACGTTTATGAAAATACAAATTAAATAAAATATGAAGAACTAAACATTGAATATCTTTGAGGCAAATTTTGAAAAAGTAGAGATGCTATTACAGGTCTACAAAAATTGATACTTGTGTTGAATGGTCAGGTCTTTTACGGCTCTGCATGCACAATTAGTTCAAACATTAAAGTAATAATAATTAAAATAAAGTGCTAGTGGTAGTCACAAAAAGTTATGTTCTCAATCTTCTTGTTTACATACTTTTAAGAACTGGATTTATATGAAGTGTGAGTTCATCAGTTATACGACTGCAATTTGATTTACGTGGAGGGTGAATTCATTTAGTTGTATGAACTAATGATTATATAGACAGGAGTGCATGGAAAGATCTTCTCCTCAGACTATGGAAAGCCTTTAGCCGCGTCTGTTGCTATCAAGGGAATTAACTACACGGTATGTTCACCTACCATGAATGGTTGTTCTTAGGATTATGGCAATGCGATAATGTGCTTCGATTTCTGTCACATTTGTGATTTTTGGTGTGAAAGTTGATTGGTTGACGTAGTTTATTGCGGGCTTTGACTATATATGGGTTTATGGGTTTTAGTGAAATTCTTTGGGCCCTTAGAATCAACAGGTTAACGGTACTGGATATGGGTTTATGGGTTTATCCTGATTATAGTGTAGTAATATATTGACGAGTTATGTATCCATAGTTGATGAGCACCATGAGATGTCACATTCTGTTGCCGTCTTCTTTCATCCCTTTTTTAGAGAATTAGTTCACCTAATCTAGCACTGTTACATAATCAAGCTTAATGACTTGTAGAAGGACTTAATGTGACATAATTTATATAAAGGCTTCAACTTCGAGGTTGTGACAATATTGATGGTCTCTGTCTCACAAGTTAGTACAAAGCCAAATCTAGATGAGATCTCACCGGTCCTTCTACAAGATTTAAATCTCCCTCAGGTCAACTAGCTACATTGACCTGCGACACCAGTTCCCCTCAATCTTTAGGCGAGGCTTAGAATATCCTAGAGGAAAGAAGAATGGTGCTTCCTGTAGCATCTCTGAGTACCTATGATCATGAGGAACAACCCTTACGTGTATAATTCACTTTGTGGTTAAGGGCTTCCACACAATAGAGAGCACTACTCTTGGGTAAAAGGAGGATATAGCATTGCAGTCGTTAACCAGCAAGGTTTTCCCCTTGAAGACTTTCCTTGTGGCTTTTTCCTTTGAAGTTTTTTGAGTCGAGAGTCACACAAATTATTGTTGATGATCCCATTTCAAATCAGTGCTTCTGACTGAGGTTATAGCCATATTATTTCATGGTTGATTTCCCTTCCACTTTTTCGCCTCCTCTCACACCACGTCTCAGCCTATTTGGTTATTTTCCTGAAACTTTACTTTTCCTGGAATCCTATTTTACTTTGTTTTTGCAAACCTTCCTCCGAGCTTTACTCATTCGCTTTTCATATCGATATTGATCTACTCATCTCGATGTTTCTTTGTAAAATAGGCAGGGAACCACCTTTCCCTGGATTTCTTCTTTGTTGGAGAGCACTCAGCAAAAAACTTCTAAAATTCCTGTCAACACATGCTCATCACTTCTGCATGTATAACACATTTTAGAGTTAATGCCTGGGGTAACTTGAAAATTGGTGCATTATGAATTCTAGAAAATTTAAGTATGAGAGGAAAACAATGTTTATGAGGACACATTAAATATATCCTGGATTCATCTCCCATGATGTATCTTATATAAGTGGAGGAGAAAGAGTACATTTATCAGATTACTCGTTGCTCCAAAATCTTAAGCTGTTTCAAGAATCAGCCAACAATGTATAACATTTTTGTAGCACTTCCTCACACATCAGAACCATATAAGTACTGGCCTTCTGTCCTTCCAAACAAATAAATTTTTTGAGCAGTAGTCACTCTTCTACAAAATATTTACTTTACGCTAGTGAAACTGACATATTCATGCACTGATTTTTACCCCAGTTTTTTTGCAATGAATACATTACATATATGTTGATACCTCTTTCATCTTATTTTACATGTCCTTTTAAGACTCTGCTGCTGGTCTGGATTTTGAGTTGCACCACTGAACACATTCAGAGATTATATTTTTTTGGGTGATGCTAGGGGTCTCAAATTTTTAGTCTCAAAAAGTGTCTCAAATGATGTGTCACTATAACATTGGTTGGGTAGATCTCATGTGATTAACTATGCCATAAATTATCATTAAAATATTAAATGCCTTGTCATTTGAGACCCCTAGCATTGCTCTATTTTTTTTATATAAATGTTCAAAATCATTCTTTAGCATCTAAAGTGAAATTTTGGGAGAAAAGTAACTTAACGTGCTAATGACGCCTCTTACAGTCTCTGCGACTTCATTGTTTTAAAAGGGGGAGACAACAAATCGGACAGATTAACAAAACTCATGATAGTGCTTTTAATGATGATTTCAAGTTTGCTAAGACCAGGTTGACATCATTTATATCCTGATGCTTTACCTATTTGTTGTTCATAATATCCTCCTATTTTGACCGGCAGATTAAAGCTAGTGAAACATTAGCTGATTATCATCGCTTGCTTGTTCCTGGAGAATATGAAGGTGAGTAAGATTTGTTCAAGTCCGACCTCTTCTCTGTTCCATCAATAGATGTATTGTCAGTAATATGCAGAGAAGTATTTTTAATTGCTCACCAGTAGCTTTTCATTAATCTTATCGTATATAATTGACAATATCTAATCTATGAAGTTGTTAAAGAATGAAAGTTTTATGATGCCCTTGGGCTATGTTTGTTTGCAATTATGTCGCATGGGATTGGACTATTTTAACTTATTTATACTAGTTTAGTACCTTAAAGCACTTTTTATCATTGAACTAGTCCAAAAAGGACACAACCTCATGTATTATTAATTACTATTTTTGTTTCTAAGGTCATTTATGAGTGACTGTAATCCCCAAGGAGAAAGGTGTGGGATTGAATAGTAACCCCCCCCCCCCCCCCCCTTCTTCTTCAAATGGCATTTGAGGGTTAGAAAAAACATAGTCCATGAGATTGTCTTGGGGATAATCCAAGGATAAAAAAGTACTTAAAAGGAATAAAACTAGTATAAATAAGTTAAAATAGTCCAATCCCATGCACAACATAATTAGGAAACAAACATAGTTTTGACGCATTGGATGATCCAAGATAGAAATGAGGCAAAAGATTGTGGAGTGACCAAATTTTTCGTAGCACTAGGCACCACTAGCTGTTGTACTCGTTTAAATAGGGGATAGTAAATATTTCTTCAGATATGGGTGTAAGCTTTCAATTTGTGCACACAATCTGTACATATTGTAATGCGTTTATTTTTGTTTTTGGGCACGATAAGAAAATTCTTGGTAGTATCTAACAAATTTGACTTGTAGTTATAGCGACAATGCCTGGTTACAAAACGAAGAGCACGCGGATTTTGTTGGGAGAAGAAGCCATGACAGTAGATTTTGTCCTCGATCCAGAAATCATTCATCAGGGAAGGTTACCAAAAAGTGGTTGTTATTTCCCTGGCGATGGTGACGGTATGAGTGGGATACAGCTCCTGGAGTATGTGCCAGGGTCTCAGTTGCAGGTTCTTTCTATTGTTTTGGTAATTAGTTTGGTATTCCTTTGCTTTTTAATGATGAAGAGAGTAAGATTCAATCAATCAAAACATAGACAACCCCTATGGCCAAGACGGTCGGTTGTAGTATGAGGCTTACTGTATATTTTGATTTTGATTTTGATTTTGAAGGAATTATATGTTGTATCCAACAATGTGATATAGTAGGGTTCTCCTAATTGTTATGCGTACACATGATTCCATGATTTGAAAGAATTCCAGTCCTGTTCTCGAGGCATCAATTCTTTTATATATATATATATATATATATATATATATATATATATATATAGGAATATGATCCATAGCAAGTATTTGCTATGGATGTAAAATGGGCAAATACCATCATATCCGTCCATTCCATAAATCAAGCGCTTAGATTAAAAAATGAAAATACCCTTACGCTAATTCGTCTAGCGTATGCTGAAATTTCCTACATCCCGTACGCTAGTTGAAGTAGCGTACACTAAAAAAAATTCTAACCCAAACTGCCCCCAAGAGATCGCACCGTATAAATATCAAGATGGCAAGATAACCGGAGCATTGTCGTCTCCAAACCCTTTACCTTTGGGGAAGTAGAATGGAGTCTGCTTGCGGAACGACATGAATTTCTTTAGAAATGTTTTAGTACCCATTGATGCAATTTCAGCTTCCATGTCTCCCGGTTCCTGCACCAACAAACACTTCACTAAATCAATCCATCCGTCCAAAAATAATAAAATTATTTTTTAATAAGTATGAGATCATATTAAAAACTTATAAAATTAGAAATATATATTTCTAATTACAAATCGGATAGATTGGTAACTTGTGACAAAATGAAGGAAATAAAATCAAAAAACAAACGTCACACTCGTTTAGATTTTAGGGACAGACAGATGATGGTGATGAACTTGAAATCTGACGATGTAGTGGTCCTCACCATACGCAGCATGAAAATATTCAACCACCTTTCCCAAAGGATTCCTGGGGTGATACTGAACGCTCAAGTTCACCACAGCTTTGACTTTATTTGGCCTGAACAAACACAGGTGCCACCCAATATGTGCACCCCAATCATGCCCCACTACAAACACCTTCTTATCCTCCTGCTCCGGTGTGATTGCAACCAGCAGCGCCACCATGTCACCGACGACGTGGAGGACGGAGAACTTGTTGGCGTCGTCGATGGGTGCGCCGGTGGTGTCGCCGTAGCCGCGGAGATCGGGCGCCACCGCACGGTAGCCGTGGGAAGCCATGAAGGTGATCTGGTGGCGCCATGAGTACCAGAGCTGGGGGAAGCCGTGGAGAAATAAGACTAATGGGCCTTCACCTTTTTCTGCCACGTGAATGTTTAGCCCGTTGACACTGATTATCTTGGGCTCTATTCCTCTTCCATTTCTATCTTTTTTTTCTCTTTCCTGCAATTCTGTTGGATATCTGTGTAGGTAGGTATGCTGGTATGGGGAGGAAAGGATGTAGGGTCTGTTTTTTTTGTTTTTCTTAAGCAGGAAATTGAAGAAATGGATCCAATAGGGTATGGTCTGTTTGTACTCTATTATTGATGTCAAATAGTAGTAATTGGGTAGAGGACAAGAAATTTTTTTAAGCAGCAACATAGACTTCAAACATAGCACAGTTGCTTAGAACATTAGTTAGCTAGTGTTGGGGCATGATATTTTAGATATCGGGCCAAAGGGTTTGAGCTGAGTTACTTGGTTAATCTACCGGGTCATTTCAGTTGGGTCCTCTTTGTTGGGTCGAATCAGTGTGCTAACTCAACAGATGTTTAAATATCTCCATCTTTGACTTGTGATGATGAAAAAACATGATGGTTGACTGCTATTACTGCCATGCATTAATGTGGATGGGATCAGATGACGGCCGGCGGTAGAAAACAGAGGTCAGAAGTAGTGGGTGAACTATACACACCTGGCAGGAACCATCAGATCACGGGGGCTGTGTCAGAGGTAGTGGGTGGCACGAAAAACCGGGCAAAGAGAGTATAATCTATCAACTAAGTCTTCACAAGAAGGTACGTTTTCATATATTCATATACAACTGAGAATTATTATCTCTCTCAGGACACTAGATATTATCATCCTCTTGAGTTAACCTTGTGAACACATACTAATTCTCACGCCTGAGCTATCCCCCGACGGAACAGCCGTCAAGCTTGTGGTGTTTATCGTGTTTACTGTGCAGGATCAGGACGTCTTACGTGATTGGGACGTGGCAAAAGATCCTGGCGTTAACATTGGCGCTAGAAGGAGGGCTGTGTTCTAGTGTTCTTGAAGTTTTCAATCACAAATTGTAGCTGCTCTACGTCGGAATCCATGGTGAAGAAGAGTAGAACAGTTACCTCTAAAGGATACCTGATGGCTATGACTTCGTCTACACAATGAGTATCTGTCAAAGATTGATTGGGTCCTTCAAAGAGTGTTCATGATGGTATTGCTTCCAAGCAGGTTTCTGAAGGTTCTCGTTCGAGAACCCAAGGTGATGCTGGAAGAAAATTGATTTTTGCTGCCGAGAGAAGACCTGACCATGTTCGGAAAAGGGTAGAAGGCATACTGCTTAGAATCCTATACCGAAATGGTCAGACTGACAGACCGATCAAGTTAGAAAGAAGTCTACACTTTAAAGACATGTCTCGATGTCGTCCTCGGGACTACGGTCAAAGCAGAGTAGATGAAGACCCAACAACCATTTTCCTGATTGATTGACCGAGAAGGGTATTCCGCCCTATTGGTCTTCGGGATTACGGTCGAAACAGAGTAGATGAAGACCCAACAGCCATTTTCCTGATTGATTGACCGAAGAAGGGTATTCCGCCCTATTGGTCTTCGGGATTATGATCGAAGCAGAATAGATGAAGACCCAACAGCCATTTTCCTGATTGATCGAAGAAGGGTATTCCGCCCTATCGGATTCTGGGATTATGGTCGCAGCAAATGAAGAAACTGATCCAGGGAGCATGCACCTCAGAATACAAATAAGGCATTCTGCCTTGAGTATCCTCACCACAGTGAAAAAAAGTTTCACCGAAGTATATCCAGATATCACACTCCCGAGAGTCCATTAAGGGCGCAATGCCCTGTGGGCACTTGTCTTCGGGGAAATCCATCTAAAGTTGCAGCTCCAGATAAGGAGTCCGACAAAGCCGTTGCAGTACTTCAGCAGAAGCAGAGCTCATGGACATTACATGCAGATGGATATTATATTTCGGACATCAGTATAAGCAGGTTATTAAGGAGTCGATCACAATAACAATTCCACCGCCGATGCATTATCGAAGCTGGCCACTACAGATGCTTATAACTTTGACGACAGATGGCGTCATTTCTTCGGATCAGATGCCGGCAAAGAAGACCAAGTACAAGAGTGTCAATTTTGTTCTCATTAATGAGAATCTTTATCAAATGACCTTTTTCTTCATCATTGCTTAAACGTTTGGTTCCATCCGAAGCAGAGTGTGTTCTTCGGGAAGTTCACAGAGATATTTGTGGCAATTATTTGGCCCAAAGTTGTTGACTTACAAGGCACTTCGGCAGCGATATTCTTGAAAGAACTGGGGATTCAGCACAGAAAGACTTCGGGTATTCTACTTTGGACCCATCTCCCACTATTGAGCCATCTCGGATGTCGTCCAAAGCTGCAGATGTTATTCGGAGGATTCATGTGAATATTTGTGTCAGTTAAATGGTTCGATCCCACATCAGCCACCAAAAGGCTATATTCGATTTTATCTCCTATACCTCTTGCTGTCTGGGGGGTAGTTGTACTGGGTCCATTGCCTAGAGATCAGGTTAACAGACGCCAACTCATGGGATCGAAGTTTAAAACATTCATGAGGGATTTCGGTAGCTCATCCATAGTCTGACAGGCACAGCAAATGCCACCTCGGTGTTTGGAGGTTCGGGAGGACTCGCTGACCATTTGATGGTAGCCTCTTCGGCAGGTGGTCCTTATGAGTTTGTCAGGCCCTTCGTGGTAGGCAAACGTCATCGGTGTTAGGAGGTTCGGGTGGACTAGCTGGCCATTCGATGGTAGCCTTATTGGCAGGTGGTCACCTTTGGCATTGTCAGGCCCTTCGGGGTAGGAAATTGTCATCACTTTGGCATTGTCAGGCCCTTTGGGGTAGGCAATTGTCGCCACTTAGACTTCGTCAGGCCCTTCGTGGTAGGCGAATGTCATCTTTTGGTTTTGATAGGAGGTTCGGGAGGACTCGCTGACCATTCGATGGTAGCCTCTTCGGTAGGTGGTCCTTTAGACCATGTCAGGCCCTTCGTGGTAGGCAAGTGTCATCCTTAAGACGTTGTCAGGCCCTGCGTGGTAGGCAATTGTCGACACTTAGACCTTGTCAGGCCCTTCGGGGTAGGCAAGCGTTGTCCTTCAGACCTTGTCAGGCCCTTCGTGGTAGACAACTGTCGTTCTTTGGACTTCGTCAGGCCCTTCGTGGTAGGCGAATGTCATCTTTTGGTTTTGTTAGGCCTTTTGGGGTAAACAAATTCCCAATGAAGCAGACCTGTCTCACACTTCGGTAACGATAAGTATGCATTACTTTATTTTGTTCAAGTGTTGAGTTCGGATTATATTATCATTGATCTTAACTGTTATATAATTTGCTTAATTATTGACTAACGGTTTAAGATAAGAGGCACTTGCACAGTTTTCAAGTTGATTGATGATCCATTATTGACAAGAAATAATAAGGCATGATGTTGATATTTTATTAAATATTAACTGTTCACGTAAGAATTAGAATTTTTACAGAAAGTTCTACAGCTAAGGATAAGGAGAGGTCATCTTCAGGCTTCTTCCTTGTCATCGTCACCATCTGAAGAGTCTAAAAGATATGGATCTACCTTGGCCCGAGCCTTTTCTTGCCTTTACTTCAGCAGATTTCATCTACTACAGCGTTGTATCTGGTCGATCTTATCGTCCAGATCGGCGGATTTTCTATATGCTACTTGGATTTCTTATAAAGGTCTTCGGTCAGTGGCGGACTCAAATTCTTAAGGGCCCGAAGCTCTTTTGAGATCTTCTTCGAGCTTATGACAATGTGTCAGATGCTTTGATCCTTTAGCTTGACAGATTGACATTTATATCAGTGACGACCCGATGAGTGACCTTGGTCGATTTTAGTTCTTCTTTGATCTTGTAGATATCTTTCTGAAGGCACTCATTGTTGAAGAGAGCAATATCAAGATTGATTCTTTCTTTCGCCAACACAGACTTCCAGATGGCGTTATCCCTTCAGTCGGTATTCTCTTCGGCATTCTCTTCTGATTTCTTTTCGGACTTCTCTTTGGTATTCACTTCGGCATCCTCTTCGGTATCCTTTTCGGTTTCTTTATATTTGGGACAGAGGCACCCGAAGATAGTGTTTGCTTGTAAATGACCATTATTGGTCAATTAGTTCGAATTAATGGGCAGCGATGTCCATGATGGAACTATCTCCTTACGATGATCATCGGTACCACGGACGCAAGCTATTATCGAACCGATATTTCATTCTATGGCTTGAGCTTCGGTAGTTAGAGGTGATTCAGTTGGTACTTCTGTAGAGGTCGGCGAAGATGAATCCTTTACGTTGCTATTTGATGTTCGCCAGAGGGGCTTCGGTAAGCCGTATTTTGGGCCTTTATTGGTCTTATTATAATTCCTTTTGTCCTGAACCGATGCCATTTATACTCTTTCATTAAACATCTTGTTTAATAAAAGACTGGGGGGCAATGTTGGGGCATGATATTTTAGATATCGGGCCAAAGGGTTTGAGCTGAGTTACTTGGTTAATCTACCGGGTCATTTCAGTTGGGTCCTCTTTGTTGGGTCGGATCAATGGGCTAACTCAACAGATGTTTAAATATCTCCATCTTTGACTTGTGATGATGAAAAAGCATGATGGTTGACTGCTATTACTGCCATGCATTAATGTGGATGGGATCAGATGACGGCCGGCGGTAGAAAACAGAGGTCAGAAGTAGTGGGTGAACTGTACACACCTGGCAGGAACCATCAGATCACGGGGGCTGTGTCAGAGGTTGTGGGTGGCACGGAAAACCGGGCAAAGAGAGTATAATCTATCAACTAAGTCTTCACAAGAAGGTACGTTTTCATATATTCATATACAACTGAGAATTATTATCTCTCTCAGGACACTAGATATTATCATCCTCTTGAGTTAACCTTGTGAACACATACTAATTCTCACGCCTGAGCTATCCCCCGACGGAACAGCCGTCAAGCTTGTGGTGTTTATCGTGTTTACTGTGCAGGATCAGGACGTCTTACGTGATTGAGACGTGACAAAAGATCCTGGCGTTAACAGCTAGTAAGAATACCTTTTGTTTTGATTTCCTTCTTTAGTCCTTAATCTCCAATGTCCTCTGCTATAATTGTGTTCTCCTTTAATTTACTCTAGCGTTTGCCCTAGCACAATCATGAACTTCATTCATCCAAGCTCTAGCTAAGTGAGGAAATCAGGATTTTCGTATGAGAGAGTTTGACGGGTGAACAGGGAGATAAGAAGAGTAACCTTGCCTTATATAAACTCAATCCTTACTCCTCACGAATTGTACCTGCTCGGCTGCTCTCCCATTAATAGGCATGCTGAGTTTGCAAAGCTATCCTAACACATTCATGCCAGCTCCTGTTAATACCACTTGAAGGTTATGCCTTCAATTACACTTCCCAGCTCATGCTAATCCTTTTTAATTGCTAAGTTTTAATCTAAAGCTGTGGTACGCTAGTTGATGTAGCGTATGATATATTAAAAGCTTCAGTGTACGCCATATCGTCTAGCGTAAGGACATTTTTATTTTTTAATCTGAGTCCTTGATTTATAGAATGGACGAATATGATGCTATTTGCCCAAATTTGCTCTATATCAAGTATTTGCTATGGATCATATCCCATATATATATATATATATAGGGAATATATCTTAAGCTCACCCCTTATTCAACTCACCCGAGCTCACCCCCCTTTAGCGACGTACACGACGACGGTTCGATCATATAACCGTCGTCTATACTTATAGCGACACTATATGTTGTCCGTCGCTAAAAGTATAGACGACGGTTGTATGACCGAACCGTCGTCGGGTCCGTCGCTAAATGGAGGGTGAGCTCGGGTGAGTTAGATAAGGGGTGAGCTTAAGATCCGGACCGTATATATATATATATATATATATATATATATATATATACAATTCAATTTTAATTCAATTTGAAAATCAGGCGAGTCAACCCAGTTAACTCAGTCAATTTCAAAATTAACTCGGTCAATTTAAAAATCAGGTGTGTTATATGGGATAAATGCTTTTTGGGTTACTCTATTTTAAATTAACTTACAAATGAATTACTAAATTTTTTTTCTTACAGTCGACTCACTAAATTTTTGTTTACTTATAAACCATTACAAAAATTGTCAAGTCCTTTGACTTTAACACGGAATTTGACACATCATTGCTAAGTTGTAAAAAAAATAAGTTGATGAGACAAAATTATCCAATGTGGCCTTCAATAAGCGAAAAATAATAATAGTAATAAATAATAATAATAATAATAAATAATAATAATAATAATATTAATAATATTAATAATATTAATAATAATAATTATAGTAATAATAATAATGAAATTAATAATAATAATAATAATAATAATAGCAGTAATAAATAATAATAATAATAACAGTAATAAATAATAATAATAATAATAATAATAATAATAATAATAATAATAATAATTTTCTCTTTTTCTTTAATTTTTTTGAAAGACAGTTTTTATTTTTTCCTAAATTTCATTATTTATTTTAATGTTTATACTACCAACTCCTAGATTTCCTTCATTTTCATTTAAGAATTGCCACATCAAAAATTAGCACCATGTCACCACTGCCACATCATTAATATGTTATCAACAAACGGTCAAAACACTTTTTGTAACGGTTTGTAAGTAAACAAAAGTTCAGTGAGTTGATTGTAAAAAAAAAAGTTTAGTGACTCATTTATAAGTTAACATAGAGTAGAGTGACCAAAAAAAATTATCCCCTCTAAGTTTATTTGATTGTGCACTTCTAGTCTTTTTTTGACATAAATGTTTGGCAAATTATTAAATTCACTATTTAAACTAGCCTATGCATTGCATGAGTTATAAGTAAACAAAAGTTTTGCAAACGTTGCATTTGGTAGCGACTTTGTGAATAAGTCGGCTAGATTATCACATGATCGAATTTGATACACATCTATATTACCCTTCTTTTGTAGCTCATGTGTGAAGAAGAATTTAGGTGAAATGTGCTTTGTTCTATCTCCCTTGATGTACCCTCCTCTAAGTTGAGCAATGCAGGCAGCGTTATCCTCATATAGAATTGTAGGAATGTCTTTGATTGATGGTAATCCACATGATTCTTGAATATGCTGAATAATTGATCTCAACCAAACACACTCTCTGCTTGCTTCATGTATAACGAGAATCTCTGAGTGATTTAAAGATGTAGCTGTCATGGTTTGCTTTGTGGATTTTCAGGATATAGCAGTATCACAATATGTAAATACATAACCTGTTTGTGATCTTCCATTGTGTGGATCTGATAAATATCCTGCATCGGCATATCCAACCAATCGCGATGTTGAATCACTTGGATAAAATAACCAAAGATCTATACTTCCACGGAGGTATCTCTAAATGTGTTTGATCCCATCCTAATGTCTTTTAGTCGGAGAATAACTGTATTTTGTTAACAAGTTGACAACAAAAGTAATATCAGGTCGTGTACAGTTTGCAAGATACATAAGAGCACCTATTGCACTTAGGTATGGAACTTCAGGTCCAAGAACTTCTTTCACACTTTCTAGAGGCCGAAATGGATCTTTATCAACTTCTAAAGATCGAATAACCATCAGGGTAGTCAAATGATGAGCTTTATCCATATGAAAACGACTGAGAATCTTTTTATCATATGTGGATTGATGAACAAAAATTTCAGATGCTAAATGCTCCACTTGTATTCCCAAACAGAATTTTGTCTTTCCAAGATCTTTCATTTCAAATTCATCTTTTAAATAAGTAGCAGTTCTTGTGAGTTCTTCAGGAGTACCTACAAGATTCAAATCATCCTCATATACAGCAATGATGGAAAATCTACTTTGTGATTTCTTAATAAAAACACATGGACATACTTGATTATTTATATAACCATCTTTTATTAAATAATAACTAAGTCGATTATACCACATACGACCAGACTGTTTCAACCCATACAATGAGCGTTGTAACTTGATTGAATATATGTGACGGGGCCTTTGTGATTCAACCATTTTCAATCCTTCAAGGATTCTCATGTAAATCTCACTGTCAAGTGAGCCATATAGGTATGCTGTTACAACATCCATCAGATGTGTTTCCAAACCTTCCATGGTTGCCATACCTATCAGAAAGCGAAAAGTGACTCCATCCATTACTGGAGAGTATGTATCCTGATAATCAATACCAGGTTTTTGTAAAAACCATTGATCTACAAGTCGGTCTTTGTATCTTACAATTTCATTTTTTCATTTCGCTTTCGTACAAATACCCATTTGTTTTCAACCGGGATTACACCCAACGGTGTTTGGACTATTGGTCCAAATACTTCTCTTTTCAATAGAGATTGTAGCTCAGTTTGAATAACATCTTTTCATTTTGGCCAATCTTTTCTTTTCTGACATTCTTTCACGTTTTGTGGTTCAGGATCCGTGTCAGGAATCAAAGTAATATCTGATGCTATAGAGAAAGCAAATATATCATCAATCATGACTTTTCTTCTATCCTATATTTTCTCATCATGTACATAATTTATTGAGATCTCTTGGTGTTCATCTCTTATCCCTTCACTGAGATTTTGAACCTCTTCTGGGGTTATTCCCACTCTTAGAATAAGTGCTACTTCTGGAGCGGGTATTCCTTCTGGGATTCCCTTATTTGCTTTTGATTTTCATGGTACAATGTCTTTTGCACCCAATGGTATTCCACGCTTCTGGCGTGGTTTAGATTTTTCTATTACCTTATTTGTCAATTCTCAAGGAATTGATTTTTCAATAGGTATTTCTATCCTTGCTGGAGTATTCACTGCAGTTGTATGTGACTTTATCATTTTTCTAGCATCATTAAATGCATCTGGCATTTGATTTATAATATTTTGTAAATAAATAATTCTTTGAACTTCAATTTCACATTGTCCTGTACGAGGATCAAGTGAATTTAATTCTGATGCATTCCATGATATCTCAGAGGGTTTTTTATTTAAAACTTTCCCTCCTCCTAATGGTGGAAATACAGATTCATCAAAATGACAATCTACATAACGTGCAGTAAAAACATCTCCAGTTAAAGGCTCAAGATATCTGATAATAGAAGAAGAATCAAAACCAACATAAATACCTATTCTTCGTTGGGCTCCCATCTTAGTTCTTTGTGGAGGTGCAATTGGAACATATACTGCACTTCCAAAAACTCGAAAGTGTGATATGTTAGGTATCTGTCCAAGAACTAACTGTAGAGGAGAAAATTTATGAAGAGCCGTTGGTCTTACTCGAATGATGGCTGCAGCGTGAAGAATTGCATGACCCCAAACTGAGGTAGGTAAGTTAGCCCTTAACATTAATGGTCGTGCAATTAGTTGAATTCTTTTTATTAAAGATTCAGCTAAACCATTTTGTGTATGAATATGAGGAACAAAATGCTCAATGGAGATTCTAATAGTCATACAAAAATCATTAAAAGTCATTGATGAAAATTTAGCTGCGTTATCAAGTCGAATTGACTTGATTGGATGATCCGAGAACTGAACCCGTAACTTGATTATTTGAGCAAGAAGTTTTGAGAAGGCAAAATTTCGAGAAGAGAGAAGACAAACATGAGACCATCTAGTTGAAGCATCTATTAAAACCATGAAATATCGAAATGGGCCAGACAATGGGTGAATAGGTCCACAAATGTCTCCTTGAATTCTCTCTAAGAATTTTGGGGCTTCTTTATAAACTTTTACTGGTGATGGTCGAACAATTAATTTTTCTCGAGAACACGCAGCACAAGAAAATTCACTACTAGGAACAACCTTCTTATTTTTGAGAGGATGACCAGTAGAATTTTCAATAATACGACGCATCATAGAAGCACCTGGATGACCGAGTCTTTCATGCCAAAGCATAAAGGATTTGGGATTTATGATTTTTGGAATCATAACATTATGAGACTCAATTGCTCTAATTTTCATAGTATATAATCTAGAAGAAATTGAATGAAGTTTTTCTAGGATATTCTTTTTTTCAAAAATAGTAGAAGTGATGAGAAGATATTCATTATCATTTTCATTAGTTGTTTCAATGTGAAAACAATTTAGTCGAATATCTTTAAAACTAAGCAAATTTCTTCTTGATTTACTAGAATATCTATTTTTGATAAAAACTTGTGTCTCAATTGGAAGCATGAAACTAGCTTTTCCAAATCCCTCGATTAAATTTGATGTGCCAGAGATAGTTCCTACATTTTCCTTAGCTTTAATTAGTTGTGAAAAATATTTCTCACTTTGAAGGAATGTATAATTTGTTGCACTGTCTGCTAAACATATATCCTCCATATACATTAAAGATGGTCTGGAACATATAAAAACATAAATAAGAAAAGTTACATTTCAAATATAATTTTATTCATGATAAACACATACCACATATAGAATGAAAACTAATAATATTATACATGCAGGGTGTTTAATTAAAACAAGAAATTAAACGATATCCCAAAAGATACTTTCAGAAGGTTCAGTAATATCAACAACATTTTCCTCATTGTTAGACATTGGTGGAACATCAACAATATTCAATTGATGATTAACAAAGTTTGTTTCTGCCTCCATTACTTTGTTCTTTTGAGACTCCTAGAATAAATTAACCAGATGCCTCGGTGAACGACAGGTACGCGACCAATGCCCTTTCATCCCACACCTAAAACAGACATCTGGTTTGTTCTTTATCTGTGTTGCATTTTCTTTATTTTTACCCGACCCAGACACTTGCCACTTCTGGTGGCGTAAATTGTCGCGGTTCTGAAATTTGTTATTATGATGGCCTCGTTTATTCTTTCGTCCCCAAGGCTTTTTATTATATGACCATCTATTATCACGTTTATTCTGCTGGAATGACGTGCTGTTAATATCTGGCAATGGGGTAGCACCCGTTGGCCGTACTTGATGGTTTTTCAACAACAATTCATTATTCTTTTCTGCAACAAGGAGGATATACAATAAGTCACTAAATTTTGTGAACTTACTCTGTCTATATTGTTGTGACAGAATCATATTGGTGGGATGAAAAGTTGAGAGCATTTTTTCTAACATTTGAGTTTCAGAAACTGGATCTCCACATAAAGCTAAAGTAGAGGTTATTCTATAAACATTGGAACTATATTCCGTAATTAATTTATAATCTTGTAGCCTTAAATTAAGTCACTCAAATTTGGCATTAGGAAGAACAACCAATTTTTTGTGGTCAAATCTTTCCTTCAGTTGTGTCCATAAAGCCAAAGGATCTTCGACTGTTAAATACTCAGTCTTTAATCCTTCATCAATATGGTGACGAAGAAAAATTATGGCTTTTGCATTTTGTGCTGAAGTTGCTATATTTCCTAATTCAATGGTCTTTTCTAACTCATTTGCACTAAGGTGCAATTCTGCATCAAGTGCCCAAGCCAAATAGTTGTCTCCAGAGATTTTCAAAATAGAAAAATCTATTTTTGCCAATTTTTCCATCTATTCTGGGTTAACACAATTTTATTATTTATTAAAACAATAAATAATTGAATGTATGATATAGAGAAAATAAACTAAGTCACGACCTCAAGTGGTGATAAAATGAAAATATAAATAATATAAATATTCTTATATTTATGTTATTAGCATATTATTTTAGTAAAAAGAATATGCAATCTAATGTATATACAAGTATTATAGTTCAACAAAAAATATATATATAAAAAATGCAAATGGATCTTCACCCGGCATGCGATAAATCGCATAGACAGGTTATTCCAACAGAATAATAAAGAATAAAATAACAGAAGAATTTCACCATGCATGTGGTAGTCTGCGTAGACAGGTTATTTTCACAATTTAATAAGAAATGAATACAAAGAATTATTCACCAGGTATGCGATATTCCGCATATACAGGTTATTCCCATATTTAATAAGTGATAAAAAGGTTCCCATCAAGTCTTGTAAGATTAACAAGGATATATGGTACCATTGTAAATAACAAAATTTAAAAATGGACAATAAATCATAAATATAATTTGACAGTTAAAGAATATAATAGGCGACAAAGCCAAGCCAATTGTAAGAATAACATTATACTATTGGTGGCATAGCCAAACCGGTAGTATAATAATAAATTGCAAGAATTTAAAGCCAAATATAAGAATAAAATTATATTATTGGTGGCATAGCCAAACCGGTAATATAATAATAAATTACAAGAATTTAATTTTACCGTCTCAGTTGGTTAGAGCCTCGTACTGATAATGTGTTATAAAACTTTAGCAAACTATAGAAAGATACTCTTATAATTACATGTATTTAGAGAGAATAAGTAAGAGATAAAGAGAGAGAAACAATTCAGAGAAGTTCTTATTATTTCCTTCAGTATCATTTCCTTTATATAGGAAAAGGAAAAGTCACGGGGAGAAGCAAAAGGTTCACGGGAGGAGGAGAAGAAGGAGAGGGGAGAGCCACGGAGTGGGGAATAAAGGAAGGGTTGCCTGATCAATAGGCAATCATGATTATAACAACTAAGAATATAACCCAAAAACTCCTCTAAAGTTGATTATGAGGAGAGAAGTTTAATTATGCTTCTTCCTAAAAGCCTTCTTCTTGCCTCCGGTGGTACACACCTTTTGTGCATTAAATTCTAAAAAATACTCGCAACATAATATGAATATCATTAACAAACGGCTAGGATTGTTCAAACGGATCAATATTTTTTGGTTTTTTTGATTTTTCGGACCGGACCGAACCGGTCGGGTTGGTAAAAAAAGAACCGATCCGGTACAAAAAACCGATTTATACCGGTTTTTCAGTATCGATTTTGGTTCGGCGTTTCTATGGTTCGATTTTACCGAACCAGTATATAATGGTTTTCTAATTTTTTTATTAATAATAATAAAATAATGATTATAATAATAATAATAATAAAAATAATAAAATAATAATAATAATAATAATAATAAAAATAATAAAAATAATAATTATATTAATTTTTGGAAAAAACCGGTACCAAATCGGTACCGCCGGTTCGGTATACCGGTCCAACTGGTACTAGTATCGGTATCAACATTTGACCAGTTTCGGTACCGGTCCGGTTCGGACAAGTTTTTACCGGTTAAACACCCCTGACGTCCTAAAGGGGATAACCTAGAAGAAATTTTTTTACAGACAATTCCCCAAAAGTATAACATCATAAATGAACCAGTTGAAACTAAATTAAGAACATGAAAACATCCAATATGATCAACAAAATCAAAACCATGAAGAAAAACGTCACAAATTACTGTTTAATATGCACATGTATTTAAGCTTCAATTACTATATCATTCCACAATAATATATACACATTCACATCGAAAAATCATAAAGGATTTCTCCGTGGCTGCTCTTGCGTGTATAAAACTTGAAGATTGAGATTTATGGAAAATTTGAGAAGGAGATGCGACTTGAAAGAGAAGATAATTAAAAGAACAATATTCATTACTGAACAATTATACACAATTATACATGTTATACTTTTATTCTTCTCTAATAAAAGTTCATGTTATATTCCAGGAAACAATTATACACATTAATACTGCACTTTTAATCATATGCAATAGCCACCTTGTTATGTTATGATGTTTTTCTCATCATGTATCTAAAGAATAAACTATAGAGTTTTTAAAAATTCCAAGTCATAATGAATAAAGTATTTGTTGTATTTAACAGACAAATCTCGTTTTAAATCAAATTAATAAAAAATCTAAACATTGAGCTAAAAAAAAGCCAAGTCAAATTCCTAGTGCTGTTATATACTCATAAACTCATAAACTCATAGCTAATGGTTCAATGTATATGTGTATGCTAACAATCCATTCCATGAAAGCAATGAATTGAAAAATGAAGCTGAAGGTCTTAAAAACAACACTTACTTGAGTTGACTTAATTGCCAGTTCACAGCCAGAAATCCTCTTTAAATGCTCCTTCAACAACCTCTTTAATACTCTCTAATCTTTTTGTGTGCCATTTATTTCTTTTTATCTGTTACCAAATCAAAAAATAAATCAAAATCTAAATAAAATCTTTTCAGATTTACATTACTTGAAACGTTAGTTGAATTGCATTAATTCAAATTCATCAATAATTAAATGAAAAAAGGAGAAATTTTTTTTGTGTACTATACAAAAATTAAAAGGCTTTATTCAAGCCATATGTAATTGGAACATTATAGGACTGAATTCATAATTCAAGTCTGTTGATAAAAAAAAAACAAATTTTCGTATGCTCCTGTGCACGTTTTACAACTTCAAATTTTGGAGCTCACTACGACAAAAAGGCTTAACAGCGACCGCCTATCAGCGACTGCATACGGTCGCAGATAGGTATCAGTGACCGCATACGGTCGCTGATATTAGTCATAGGTAATCTGGTCGCTGGATGGACAGTAGTGACCAGTAATAGCGACCGAATTATTAGCAACCGCAATCAGCGACCGTTTTTGTCGCTAATCTGACTCATGCCGAGTCATTTGTAAGGTGTGATGTGGCACATGTGGCATCGAACGGTAATAGCGACTGCTGCGGTTGCTAGTTTCCAAGAATGTAACGCGGTTGCTAATACAATGTTAGCGACCGCATGCGGCCGCTGATGAGTTTTTTTTTAAAATTTTTTTGCCTGTTTTATTGATTTCCCAAAAATAACCTGCTTTTACCTGCTTTCAATCCCAACACAGTAGTATATACAAGCATCCATATTAACATCCATCCATGATATAACTACTATATGATAAACATTGATCATCCATGAATAAACATTCATCCAACACAATATAATTGTAAACATTCATCCAACACAATATAATTGTAAACATTCATCCAACACAATACAATCGATATCGTAAACATCCATATAAACCAATACAATTGTCTAAAGAATGAATCTAAAAGAGTGCAAGGCTTTAAAAATCTAAAAAAAGAAGTCTAGGCGCTCTTCATGGATCATCCAAATTAGGATCCTGTAATTAACAAAGTAATAAAACATATGTGTTACATGTGTTGATACTGCTACGACTTAGGGAAAGCTAAACAATAGACAATGTAGTAAAACATATAAGTAAGACAGTGACTCGGAGACTATAAACATATAAGATAATGTAGCTAAACAATAAATGATATATATATACCTGGTCGTCATTCTGCTGATGTGCTGTTGCCGCTGCCGCTGCCGCCACTGCCTCCACCAACTCATCAGGACTCAGAGACTGCAGATGCCCGCCCTGTATACGAAGAAGATCATGATCCTGATAGATCGCTCTCACACAGTTAGCAGGAGTATGATAGGCTGGAAAACCTGATGACTGTGTAGACTGGGTGACAGAGCTTCCTGTGCCACTGATGGTCGGGTGCCGTTTTTATCCTTGGCCTTTGACATAATTTTTCTTCACGATGGACGCCCTCTCCCATAATTCTTGATCAATCGACAGACGCGGGGTGGCTTCAGGATAGCGCTCGTTTATTAAGCCTTTTTAAGTATCCTGTCAGAAGGTGAACAATTAAATAGTTAAAAATAAGTAAAAAAGTACTAAAAAAAGTCGTCACAATTTATAAACAATATATTAAGATAAAGTGAACTTATTACAGCTATCTGAACAGCCTCAGGCAGACCATCGCGGGTGGCCACATACACATCCAACCAATTGATAGGTTGACCTTGAGACTCCTACAGTTCATTTTCTCATATTATTATGTAAACATATGATATTTTTGCTACAAAAGATGACTGTAAACATAACATACGTACCCTGGCAGCAATGTGCTGAAGCTGTGATATATTGCCGCCCTGATACGTGCCTTTTGCCTTCTCGCCGTCTGATACACCTGAGGATCTGTTCGAGGCAGCAGTCTTGCGCCTCTTGATCCAGCTCTCAACTCTCCACTAGTCACACATCTGCACCCATATGGGCTGTGCGCACCACCAGGGGCTATGCTCAAGCATATACTGCTCACCCTGTCCTGGATGGTCAATCTCAGCATTGTGCAGGGCTTTTTGTCGTTCCTTGTTCAGATTATCTTTAGTTCGAACGTCGCACTTCTGCCAGAATAGTGGAATAACTGATGCCTGTGCATCGTCCCATCTATACCGCTTCTGCAAATAAAACAACGATAATAATATTAAAACTGTTATATTACCATAATCCAACGATAATAATATTAACTATGTATTATCTATAGAGTGATAAAAAAATATACCTGAAATTCAGCCCAAACTGCATCCTTATGGGCGAGAGGTGTGCTCGCCCATGTAATCACTGGTGTAGGCCAGTTCTATAAGCATAATTGTGAAATGCACTTCACAATTTTACTATCTTAAAAATCAGTACAATATACAATAATTTACATTAAAATATATTTATACCAATGGAAATATTAAACCTTTATATATACACGATGTTTAACTTACGTGCTTTCTGGAGGAGGACGGATCTGTATAAGAATGCGATCATCTGGATTAGCCGGGGCCTTCGGCACATGATTAGGACCCCGACCCAACCCGCACTTTCGTGCTGCAGGTTCAGAAGACATCTATAAATAAAAAATTTAGGATGTTAGTATGAGTTATAAATGAAAGGTACATAAACATGTCAAGGATATAGAGAACATCAGGATATGTAATTGTATGTAATACAATTAAAACTAAATATACATTTGGTTTGATCAACTTTAACTGACACCAACCTAAAGACAATAGATTCCTAGGGGTAGAATATGAATCATTGCATCATGCATGGTCTGCATATGCATTGGGACAAGTCTAAATTACCCGACCAATGAAATTTTTTTGGCAGAGTCTCCCCTATAATATGGACTATCTACATGCACTAAGGCATGCATACTTGACCATTTGAAGGCATATAAGAGAAACAAGAATGTATAAGCAAATACTGAAAACGTGTGAGAACTCTAATTTCTAATGAATAATGTAACTATATAACTTGCCTTGGTTATTTTGGTTATAACTTATAAGTTGTAATCAAAAGTTCTTTTCCTTGACTGCTAAAAGGTCACATTTGGTTTGATCAACTTTAAGCATGATTAATTAGTACTAATCTTGATTAATTAAGATAACTCGTGTTTAGAGTTTACTTAATCAAAATTTAATGATTAGGGAAAGATTAGTTGAACAAATTAGAATTATTAGTGTGAATCTTAATTAAGAAGTGATGACTACGTACTTGGAAAGAATTGGTTCCTCTGTCTGACATGTTTTTTTAAAGAAAGTGCCAAACCCAGTGAGATTGGCAACAAATTTCAAGGGAAGGGAAACTGTGTATTATGTGCAACACAGGCTAGCAGATTTCCCTGCAAAGAAATGGAGAATTCAGATGGACAAAGCTTTTTTAATATATAAAATCTAGAAAAATAAAATGGCATTTAAATGTTTTGAAATCTGAATCAATCGAAGTCTTCAAAATTGCAGCAACCAAAACAACTAGACGAGAACAAAAAATCATTTCTAGAACACTAACAACATTTCAAATGTCCTTCCCTACTGCTTTTTAAAAGAACATGATTTCAGGCTCTTAAAAATTTATTGGTGAAAACAATTGATATAACTTGGGAATCTACTGTCCTTCCTCATTCCATTTTAGTAGAACTTGGGAATCAGTTACTAACAAAATATGAATTTCTTCATATTCATAAGGAAATATGAACTTCTCCAACAAAATCATTCTCCAATAAAATATGAGCTACCCATAATATACACATAATTTTGAAACGAATATACCCATAATATACAATAAAGTAAATCAGTCTTCATATCAGCTACCCATAATTTTGGAACGAAGAAAGTAATAAATTGTGAAAGGAAGATTGTAATATATAATAAATTGTGAAAGGAAGATTAAAGGGGTTACCAGCGGTGGTACGGTGGTGGTGAAGGTGTCGGCCAGCCGGATGTTGGTGGTTCATCTTCTCTTCTCCCCCTACTCCCTCTTCTCCCTCGTCTGAGTTTCTCCTTTTTTTTCCTTGTTGACTGATTCGAGCGAATGCCTGAATCTGATTAAGGTTATAAGCATCAGCGACCGCATGCGGTCGCTAGTTTTTAATGATGTGGACATATTAGCGACCGTCAGAGGTCGCTGATATAGATTGGTCATCGCGCCAAAGTTTCACACCAAATTTAGGATGAAAATTCTTCTCAGCGACCGCATGCAGTCGCTGATATATACTAGCGACTAGATTTCGTGGCGGTCACAGATAGTAGTCGCTAATACTATTATCAGCGACCGGATAGTGCGGTCGCTGATATCATTGGTCGCAGATGGCCCTT
This sequence comes from Panax japonicus, assembly GCA_020205505.1. Classification (NCBI taxonomy): domain Eukaryota; kingdom Viridiplantae; phylum Streptophyta; class Magnoliopsida; order Apiales; family Araliaceae; genus Panax; species Panax japonicus. The sequence goes on from CM035098.1 coordinate 44,662,453, forward strand.
TTTCTTGTAGTGGCTGTAAGCCTCTCAAGATGAGGCACACCACTTGCAAGTGACTTCATAGAGGCAGCAGAAGAAGCACATAAAATTGAAGTACTCATTTCTCCAGCAGGAACAATAACAACTGCAATTACAGATAGAACATGTGTGGGAAGTATGCCTAAACTGAAGGATGTGGCTTTAGGTCCCTCATTCAAACCCACTTACAAATTAACATCTCTGTTTGGACCAACGCCCTTACCATGTGGATCTATAGAAAAATAGTCGACAATTATATATTATGTGTAATATATAACGATACAAAATATGACCAAACCTTGTTGCCATTGTAAAATTCACTCTCATATGGTATCAATTTTGTCTCTTTTGGAGGATTAATAGTTAACTATAGAAATCATCAAAATTATTATTCAATTCACAATATGAATTATTTAAATCCAAATTAGAACTGAACTAAACTACTAATACCAAACAATTGGATCAAGGAGAAGGCTCTCCTTCCATTTCCTCATCACTGAAACAAAAACTCATTGCAAGTAATGTGAAAATTAGCTATACAAATCAAAATTTTAAAATGATCCATTTGTTTTCATCTTGATCATTGCCTAAGAAAATACAATCAGAGATTGTTATATTAGTATACATTCTAGGCATTATGAAATACAAAAATATATTCCTTTTTGGCATTTCATAAAGCATACACAAATGTCTGCATCAATAGAATCTCATAGCATATATTCAGTTTGCAGAAAGTATCTACACAACAATATATAAACATACATAATAACATATATACAATTATAAACGTCAGAAGACCAAACCTTGTTACCATCGTAAAATTCACCCCCACAGAGTATTAATTTTGTCTCTTTCAGAAGATTAATAGTTAACTACATAAATCATCAAAGTAAACTTCAATTCACTAAATCCAAATTACAACTACTCATACCGAGCAATTGGATCGAGGAGAAGGCTCTCCTTCCATTTCCTTATCACTAAAACAAAAATCCATTGCAAGTAATGTGAAAATTTGATATACAACTCAAATCAGATGGAGAAATCAAAATATAAGGAGATGGAGAGAAGAAAAATAGCTCACCTCTGTGTGTATATATACAGATAGAGAAACATGAAAAAAGGACTCACATCCATTCTATTGCTGATTTTAATTTCCAAATTACTGGGCACGTGAAGTTTTTTAAAATCAAGTTGTAGAGATGTATCTGCATATTATAGAAGCCGAGACTTTTGACTGTAAATAATAGGGTTTAAAATCCCTATATCAACTACGAAGATTAATCAGGGATAAAAATTCATAAAATCCCATATCACAGACCTAATTTGTTATTTAGAACAAATTCATGAAGAAAGAACCCAAATCACATACCCAATTTTCATGAAGGAAAAACCCCAAAACACATACCCATTCATTTTTGAACAAATTCATGAACAAAAACCCCCAAATCATATACCCAATTCATTTTTGAATAAATTCATGAAGATAAAAGTAATTCTCAGATTATTTGTGCATATATTTATATATATATATATATATATGTGTGTGTGTGTGTGTGTGTGTGTGTATGATGAAGACATGACATGCGTGGACTCAAACAAGAATAAAGGGACGTGGGGATCAAGCAAGGCTAGAACTAAGAGGTTCAAACAAGGTGGATTGATCCAAGATGTTTTGGTTGAAGCTAACACAAAGAAACCCTAAGAGAAGGATGAGACACAAATTTGTGTCAATTTGATACAAGCCCAATTCTGATCATTCTAGTAAAGTCCACGAATTACAAGCAACAACAAAAATTATTAGATTTTAAAATTCTATTATAATTAGGATTTATTATTAGTTAAGATTTATTTATTTTAAATAAGTTTTTATCATTTTATGGAAATAATGGATTTCTATTTCACATTGATTTGCAATTCCTATTAGAATTAAAATAATTTGTTTCTATTGTTATTAAGATTTGGATGGATTTCTATTTCACATTGATTTGCAAATCCTATTAGGATTATAATAATTTGTTCCTATTGTTACTAGGATTTGGATTGTTTTAAGTAGTATAAATAGATCCAAGTTGATGTAATCAAACATATTATTCCATATATTTGTGAGGTTATTCTCTACTTTTGGCTCTTTGAAGAATTCCTAAGTAATTCTTAGTTATTTCTTTGAGATTCAATTTGACTTATCATACAACAATTCATAGTTGTGTATGACGTCTTCTACCGCATCAATCGTCGATTGTACCGAGATTACTGATTCAATATAAGTGAGGGGTCAAGGTGTCATTGGTGTCCATTCAACAAAAATTTCTGAACGCGAGCAATTGTACCAAGATTACCGTCTACATATAGACGAGGGGTTAAGGTGCTGCTAGCAATTCACCCAACAACTGTTCTAAAAATGATCCGGGCGATGACCACCTCACACAAGCGTGCCGTGGAGTCTATCGGTGTATATATACAGATAGAGAAACAGGAAAAAAATGACTCACCTCCACTGTATTGCTGATTTCGATTTCTAAATTACTGGGCACATGAAGTTTTCAAAAATTAAGTTATAGGATGTATCTGCAGATTATAGAAGTAGAGATTTAATCCATCAATAAATTAACAACGGTAATCCAAAACACAAAGCAATATGTAAGCGTAATATATACTGCAGATGTTTGCATATACATATATTAAAAGAGAGAGAAAGTAATTAATACTTACAAGTATTTTTTTGTTAGGTTTGGACTTTTGATGCTTTGTTTTAACCATTCTTCTGTTTTTAAAAATGGAGGTTTCGATTTCCATTTCGTATAATAAATTTGAAGAAGAAGACAATCGGTAGCTAAACTAGCTGTCTATAAATAGGGTTGCCGAGGCGAATCGTCAATTCTCTGTTTGACAAATTAATGATGGTCTTTTGCAGCCTCGAGGACCTGTTGGTTTAACTGTTGTAGCTGCTTTATTTCACTTTTTCCTCTTGCCGTGAGTCGGTAGATGAAATAGAGAGACATGAGGGAGGAAGAGAGATTTGAGTGAACTGAAGGGAGGAGAAGTGATCTAATGAAACTGAATTTAACTGAGAAGGGGAGTGGAAATGTGAATTGAAGAATTCGAAAATTGGGAAATTGAATCGAGACAGTTGAGCTAATGTTTCAAATTAACCGAGTCGACTCACAGATTTTTCAACTTGAAAGGAATTTTTTTTTTAAATTGAATTAATTTAATGATGTAATCTATGTATGTCTATTTATATATAAGAATTGATTTATTGATTGATTTAGGGAGTTATGTTGAGCTATCTAATGGGTTATAATCAGGTAATTTGGTATTTGTTTAGCTGAGAAAAAATAACATTTAATAATGAAGACGACTTAAAGATGGGAAAACATTCAATTTCTTTTGCCTCCCTCAGCACTCAGCACTCTCACTCTCATCTTCTTATTTTTTTGAAATCAGTCCTAAAGGACTGAAGAGATTTTATTAAGCAATAATATCCTTTTCATACCAATTTTACGCTTGGTACCTAAACATTGTTTTCCTCACGTTTTGTCCCTAAACTTTTCAATTCTTTTAACCTCAGTAACTTCGGTCTAAATTAGACAAACTCCTTAATTCTTATAATGGGCCCTTGATTAAAGTTTGCCAAAAGGGGTAAAATGAACATTTTGCAATCGTCTTCTTCTAATATTTAAAACCTAACCCTAATCTTAATTTCAAATTCATAATACATTTGATTTTCACCAAACCCAAAACCCCATTCAATATTATACCGCTCAAATCATCCTTACAATCCATCCAAACAGAAACCCTTCAATAATAACTCCAAACCCCAGCTAAAAATCAAGTAAAAATTCTTTTTGAAGCTTTCCCCTTCATCCAAAAAGTTCATAACAAAACTATCGTCGTCAAGTATGGCACCATCCAAAAATTAACCTCATTTTTGATAAAATCAAACATTTTGGTTTATCACATCAAAATGAATATTCCATATTCGAGAATCTTATTTTAATCCATAAATGGATTATTGTAACTCACATACTTGATTTGCTCTATTTCTTGATACAGATCCATCTAGTTGTATCATATATACATTCTCCTCTAATTTCCCATTGAAGAAAGGCGTCTCCACGTCTATTTGCCAGATTTCATAATAATAAGTTGCAATCGCAAGTAAAATTCGAATGAACTTGAGCATTGCTACCGGTAAGAGGGTATCATAGTTAACTCATTGACTTTGTTTGAAACCTTTCGCAACTAGTTTGGCCTTATAGGTCTCCATTAAACCAAAGCCCGCATTTGGTTCTCATACATGGAGTCCATTTTGGATTTCATAGTTTTCTGCCATTTCTCTAAGTGTCTAATACTAATAGCCTCATTGTATGTAACTGGATCATCATCCTCTATGATGCATACCTCATCATCATCCACTATGATGAATCCATACCTACTAGGTCTTTTTGGTAATCCTTTAGATTTACGATTCGGTTGTGGTATAATATGTCTATCTACATGTTCCTCTATTTGACTTATAGTGCTTTTGTGGTTCCTGAACTTCTTAAAGATCTATTTTCCTCCCACTAGCCCCTTCAAGGATAAACTCCTTTTTCTAAGAAGGCATCGTATTTCAAAACAAACATCTTTTGCTCAATAGGATTATAGAAATAATACCCTAAAATTTCTTTAGAATATCCCACAAAAGTGAATTTGTCAAATCATGTCTCATTTATCATTCTAAAACCTTTTGACATAAAATGGACAACTCTTTGTCTTAATATACATAAGACTCTCTGTCCATAACTCATATGGAGTCTTGGGGAGAATTTTGAGGGTACTTTATATCGAAGATATGTAGTCGCTTCTAAGGCATAACCCTAGAAGAATACTGGAATGTGATAAAATTCATTATGGAACATACCATATCTAACAAGGTACAAATTTTCCTTTTTTAGATACACGGTTTCAATTGTAGCATATCAGGAGGTGTTCATTGTGAGAGAAAACCATTTGAGATAACCTAGAAATTCATTGCTCAAGTATTCCCTTCCTAGATCCGATCAAAGAATCCAAATACTTTCCTAGTTTGTTTCACTTTTGAATTCTTTGAACCTTTCAAATGATTCAAACTTATATTTCATCAAATACATATATTCAACTCTTTGAATGATCATCTCCTTAATTTCTTTTATCAGTTTGTTTAATTTGCAAAATATTTTCATGTAAGTCAAATATATAAATTCCATCAAGTAATCTTCCAGTTTTAAACAAAATATTATAATTTTAAATAGAATAACCATTGATCTTAAATATAATACCAAAACCTTCTTTGTCCAACAACGGAATGGAAATAATATTTCTAATAAGAACTGAAAATAGTAACCCTTTACTAACTTATAGACTTGCTCGTAGACAATGCTAAACTATAAGTTCCTACAGCTAATGCAACAATCATGACTCTATTCCCACATGTAGAATTACTTTTCCTTTGTTTAGTTTTCTACTTATGTTTAGGCCCTGAATGAAATTGCATATGTGAGAACCATAGACGATATCCAATACCCAAATAGAACCTTGACTTATAGAAAGATTTATTTTATAAATCTGTATCTATAACCGAAGCTTCACTAAGCTTCTTCTAGTTAGCCTCTGCAAGATACTCCTTGCAGTTTCTTTTATAGTGTTCAGGCTTATTACTGTGGAAACAAAATCCTTTGTTATCCACATCAGTTTTGTTCTTATTATCCTTTGTTTTTGCTTTTTTTTTGCCTTTTTTAAATTTTTCTTCTTTTCAAAATATCATTTGGATTACTTCCTTTTCTTTGAAGGTTCATATACTAATAAGACTTAGTCTTTTTTGATTAAAAAGTGATTCTTAACAGTTTTGAACATGTTAAGCAACTCAAACAGACTGACATCTAGCTTGCTCATGTGAAAATTCACAACAAATTGTGAAAGAGAGTCCAGGATTGACTGCAAGATCCAATCTTGGCTCAACTCACCATCCATGATAAAACCCAATTATCTTAATTGTTCAATCAAATTAATCATTTTTAGGACATGTGTTTGTACTAAAGCGACATTGGTCATTCTAGATCGGAAGAGCTCTTTAGAACGATATTTCATATCTAGCAGCCCTTCTTTGCTCATCATACAATTCCTAAAAGTGTAGCAACATAGTAGGTGCATCCATTTTCTCATGTTGACACTGTAACTCGTTACTCATGGACACCAACATGATGTACTAAGCCACGTGTGCATCATTTTGCTTCTGTCTAAAAGTAGCAAACTCTTCATCAGATGCATTTTTTGTAACCATTGTAGGAACTGGCAAATTAAGGATGTATGATAGTTTTTCAACCGTGAAAACTGTTCTCAAATTCTTTAACCAATCCGTATAATTTGGTTCGGTTAACTTGTCAGCAACCAATATGCTCCATAGTGATAGTGAATTAGACATTTGTAAAATTGTGTAAATGAATTTATAATTTAACAACATTAGCATGCATTCATTTTATTAATCACTAGATTAATTTAGGTCTTAATTAAAATAGTGTCTCCCACTATTTTTATCAAACTATATGACCCTTCATATATAGTTTGACATATCTCGTTTAAATGACTTTGCAAAATCCGCTTAGTGAGAAAGGATTATATTGCCATAAATATATAGTTTTGTGTGTGCACAACAAACTACATATTTATTTAATAGGTAGACAACTTTTGTCAATTACATCTCTATGTAACTTCTTTTACTTTTGCCTCTTAGATTATAATGGTCAAGTGTGTGCACATCTGAACTAAAATAATATAAGTTAAGTCTGACCTAGCATTTTCATATAAGTGAAGAGAAAAATACAATCCTTGTGTGTGCACAATAAACTCATATTAAATTCTCAATACTCTATCGTTTTATCATACTAGAAGGCTACGCTCGACATTCTCTAATGTGTTATAACGTAATCATCTTAATATATTATCTTTGAGAATTTTTATTATTAATTGTCTAATCTTGTTTAGCGCGCATGCGAATATATATATATATATATATATATATATATATATATATATATATATATATATATATATATATACATGTCATATTAAACATACATGACCATGTATAATAATATATTAATATATAATTAGCATGCACATATAGAATACTATATTCTACTTGGGATGATTATGAACTTAATTCTAGTTTGTTTCACTAGAGCCACCATGAATCCAAAGGTCAAACCTAGGGTGGAAGAATAAAATTTGAATATAACTATTACATTCAACCTGGACTTCATTACAAACGAGTTTTCAATGTTCCTACTCTTCAGCTCCAATTTCTTAATTAATTCTACTAAATCCTATTACAATCTATTTTTAATAAAACAAAAATTTTGATCAACATTCAAGGAGAAGTACATAAGAGACAAGATATGCAGACCCCATTTATGAAACCCCATTCATTCAAGCATCTATTCAAAAATTAAATCTAATCTCATTGGTCAATAGTCTATAATCATCCCCTTTATTATCATACACATATATCATTATATGTGTAACGTCCCCAAATCCGAGTACTTTTTACCTCAGATCTGGTATATTACGATACATCAATTCTATAACTATTGCGGAAGATATAAACATAAATTGTTTAAACAATAAACTTTTACAACATAATTCCCAAAGTCTGAAACCTTAACTTAATACATACCTTCAATATCTTAACAGATTTACAATGTCTTTTGCGTCAGAAAATTTATTAGTTCTAACTGCATAATAATTTAATCTTTCACTTTGCCTTTGCCTCTGTCTTTATTCGAACTTTCATCTTAATCTGAAAATTTTATCATAATATAGCAAGGGTGAGCAACAAATTTTCTCAGCAAGTTTTAAATGAAATGAAGATATATCATGATTGAAAAGGAATAAGCTATCAAACTTTCAACAATATAATGATTGTGAAAGGGCATGAATCAATTTCAATGATTGAATAGTTGAATCAATAATGTTGAATGGTCAACAATGAACATGAACAAATTTAACTGAACCATATGGTAATGAAGGTAATCAGACTTTCATACCTGATGAACATATACAACATGCACCATGTGCGAATCAATAAATCATGGATGTGGTATAATCAACAATGATTAATCACGAACGTGCTTTGCAATAACAACTCAAGTTTGAGTTAGAAAACTTACCTGTACCGTCGATTATTGCTACACAATCTAATTTAATCTCTTTATTGAAAGACCTATCAATTATATAAGATTGATTAATTAGCATAACATACTATGGCTCATAATACTATTACTTTATAAATAATTTAGCTAACATTTAGCCACATAATTCATATATCATTTAATAATTACTTATCTTAATACTTTAACATATACACTTCATCGAAAATTCTCCATATTAACTCAGGTCATCAATTAATTAAATTTTAATAATCAGGGTAGTAAGTTGCCTTTTTGATAATCTGCTAATCCAGCAAACTGAATTCGTTAATTCGGTTTGCTGAATTCTAAAATCCATTATCCTGAATTCTCGGAAAGTATAAGTTTAAGTAAATATCACATTCAATCTTTAATAATATTATCATCCCGTGATAATAAACACTCATCTAATATTATTCATCTTTTAATAATATTTTATTTATTCCTTAAAATTATTAATCAATTATTAATACTTTAATCAATTACCAATATTATTAAACATTTAATAATATCTTAATCATTCATAAATATTAATAATATTTTAATCACTTAGGAATATTACTAATATTAAAATCTCTTACTGATATTATTAATCCTTTAATAATATTCAGTTCATTATCTAATATTATTATTCATTTATTAATATTTTATTCCTTTATAAACTTATAAACAATTTTAAGTTAATTGTTTATCTCTTATTATTTAATTCATTTAACAAACATATCAAACCCTTCACATAAAATTTTATAAAAAATGACCAAATTACCCTTATATGGTCTTAATATAACGTATTAATGATCATTAGTCACTAAAATCATATAACAAATTCTAGGACTTAATATAATCTAATTTTCTCAATTATTCTTAACTTAATCATAAGCATGAAAAATACCAACTCATCCTATTTTTTTTTATCTTCTGGCCACACACATATATACATATATTCCATACACAAAAAATAATTTTTCTGGAATTTTTCAATTTTCTTTAATATTTTTCAAAAGTCTGTTTTTAGTTCGTAACTTGAGAAAATTAGCTATATCATGCTCAAGTACAAAAATTCTCCAACTCTTGGAAGAATCTTACTCGTATTACCGTGAACCTACAGTTTAAATTTCGTGGCCATCAGAGTTATAGAACTCCAGTTATAGCCGTTTTTGTCAAAAAAAATCTCAAAAATTGAAATGGCCATAACTCGATCGATTTAAGTCAGAATAAGCTCATCTTTGGACAGGTTCTACTTTATATCATATATTTTCATGCCCCAAAAGATCTGATTTTATTTCATAATCAAATGGCCGAAAATTCCCTTGCAAAATTTTTTGGACAGTTTGTATTTCGGTAATTCTAGATTTTACCCTGTCTAGCTTAAACGGTCATAAATCTCTTGTTTTAAAACATTTTTGAGCAATTCTTGAGTCCACGCGAAGCTAACTGCTGGGACTACAACTTTTATACAACGATATTTTTCCAAATTCTGAACACATCAGTCCAGAAAGTTTGTGGAAGGGGACTATTCGCGATTTGGTGAACAAATTTTACTATACTCCTTCCGATCGTCATAACTCCCTCCTCCGAAGTCGGAATTAGTCCGTTCCAGAGTATATGGAAAGATTATTTAGTATACTATAACATACCAAAAGCCTAGAATTTTCTGAACAAGCTAGCTAACCCCGAATTTTCCTTTTAGGGGCAGCAGTGCACTAGATATTCTAAGGTTTGTTCTTCGCAAAATTTTTAACGCTTTCTCCTTCCAACCTTCATAACGCGAGTTATACACATCCGAATCTGTCCTTTTTTGACTCTATGGATTTGTAATTCATAGAACTACAACATACCAAAAAATCAACAATTTACAGAAATATTAACTAACACAAATCTTAACCTAAAACTCATGTTCATACTAAATTTTTATGTTTTAACATGTATAGCGAATTCATTCACTACGAATTAGTTTCTTAACCAAATTGATTCATTCAACTTGCGCTCTTTTCATTTTTCAACGTTCTTACAACATCCACCATCAATTTATGGTTTCCATCATGATTTCATAACTAATTTTAGTCTCAAAATTGACCAAAATGTATATATACAACAAAATTAAAATTCTTCATCATTCAACCTATTTTCATGAATTTAATTACCCCAAAACCAATTTTAGATGATATAATATGGATTACACAAACCCATAACATATACAGTAAAACCCCTATTTAAGAATACTCTATATAAGAATAACCTCTATAATATTATAAAAAAAACTTGGTCCCAATTTGGGCCAGTTATAAATAAGAATAAACTCTAAATTGTAATATGTTATATATTTTTTAAGTCCTATATTAAGAAATTATACCTCTATATAGTAATAATTTCATATATATATATATATATATATATATATATATATATATATATATATATATATATATATATATATATATATATGAGAGAGAGAGAGACAATATTAATTTTAAAAGACTATAATAAAAGAATACATTTTTTTTAAAAAACTACATTTTCCAATAAAAAACTATATTTTCCTATAAAAGACTACATTTCCCATAAAAGACCACATTTTTGTATATATAAAAGACTATATTTCCTATAAAAGACTACATTTTCCTAGTTTGAAAATCTAAATAATTTATGTTTTCTTTATTTTTTGTTATAAAATCTATATTTTTTTAAAGTGGATATTTTTGGGTGTTCGAAAAATATTTTGTACCAATACCTCTATTTAGTAATAACCTCTCAATTAGAATATAAATAGTCTGGTCCCGAGTCTATTCCTAAATAGAGATTTTACTGTATATACAACATCTTTTCACATCAACCAACCCAAAATAGCTTTTTATGTGAAGAACTTGGAAACTATATTTTAAAGCTTTAGAACTAGATTGATACCTTGATAAGATGATGAAGATTATCAGATTTCTCTTGATTAATCTTCTTCCTCCTTCTTGATTCTCAAAAACTTTCTCAATTTCTCAGAGAATTTCTTCTCTTTCTCCATTTTCTCTAAACTCTCTCTATTTCTCTCCTACTCTCTGCCTTTACAAATAACGTAAAAAAAACAACCTTTATTGCAATTAGGAGTTACACCCACGTAATAAACTCAGCAGTTATAAAACCAACAACCACAAGGCCTTGTTTGTCTTACTCAAATAAAATTTCTTCCTATTTATTTTAATTCTCTTATTATAAGACTTATAATTCTCTTATTATAAGGCTCATTTGTCACACCTTTATTTAATTTAATTATTTAATTAATACAAACTTCCACTTTACACAACAAGCAATTAATCCAATAATTTAATTATTTAATTAAATTAGAATATTACCATCACACTAGCATACTAAAATACGCACAAATTACAAAATTATTTATCATCGATTTATTTAATATCATCATACTTAAACAACTTATTCCATAATAATTTTAATCAAATATTTATTTAATTCCATAAATATTCCAAATAAAATATTTATTTAAGTCCATAAATATTTTTAACTATTTACAAAACTCTCAATCTCACTACATTAATATATTAAATGTATGTGTAATATATATTAGTCCCTCACTTTCTTTAAAAAAAAATCCTTACATTAATTCACTAGTTTAATTAAGTGAATTACTTACAGTATTTATGAGATTTAATTCATAATAAATTCATTGTCACAAGGCATAATAATCAAATTATTTTATTTCATAATATGATTTTCAATTTAATTAAATTAACTTAATCCCCTTTTCAAACAATTTCATTTACCTTCTTTAATATTTAAATTAAATTAACTACTAAGCCTCATTCTCCCATTATACATACATACATTTATATATATATATATATATATATACCTTCTACATTCACACCAAATCACATATTTTACAATATATAACTCATATATACACATACTTAAACTCTAAACATCTTATAATAAGAATTTTATTTATTAAATTCACATTTTAATAATTTTCAAAAATTCTGGTTGTCACATCCTTCCCTCCTTATAAGGATTCCGTCCTCGGAATCAACGAAACATCCCTTACCCAGTTTCCGTCTATTCTCCATCAACATTTTATCATAACACATTTTCCATGCATTACCTTAATATATGTTTTATATTTCCTATTACATCTGATTTCACAACAAACTCGTATAAACTTTATTTCATAACATTTACTTAAACTCAATTATCAATTATATTTGGGTATTATATATTCTTTAACTCGTTCATTACTTTTTCTAAGGATCATTATCATATACTCAACTCATAAACACTCGGGATATTACAATATACATCAATAAAATATTCATCTCATGAAAATAAATATTCAATATATATATATATATATATATATATATATATATATATATATATGGAGGTTATTTAAAGGGCAATATTAGTTAGCATGAAATTCAATTTTAAGTTCAAAATAAACTCTTTTATTTTAACTTTAAAATTGTTGGTGTTGGGGCTCTAACTTTTAGGTTTATTTTAATGATAACAATAATTAGTAAACAAATTACTTAAAATGGTAGAATCCTCTCCGTAGAATTTGTATTATTTGTTTTGATTATTTTATTTACTTTGATCAAAAATATTTTCTAAATCTTATTGAATTGATTTTATTGACCTTGATAATTTAAATATCAAGTGTTAAATAAATTAGTTCATATAATAACATTTTTTAAGGTAAGGAGATCTTCTATTATTTTTCAAAAACAAAATAACATTTTACAAAATTGACATGTCTGAAACATCTGAATGATAAAATTTTATTATTTTATCCCTCTGAAAAAATTCAAAATTGTTATAAATTTATTTAATATTACTTAATATAATAGTTAATATTTTTTTAATTTTTTTTACTTCATTCAGCTGCTCATTCAGCCATTCAGCTAAAAAAATCTGACTTAGCCATTCAGCTCATCCATCTTACTGATTCAACCATTCAGACCAAAACAAATGCACTGATCGATTCAACCATTCAGATTCAGCTCCATTTAGCTCCATTCAGCTCTAAACAGACACTCCCTTACTCTCCTTACCTACATACTCTCTCTCTAAAAAGCTTTCTCTCTCTTCTTACCAAAGTTCTAATCATTTGAGAAGAGAAAATTGATCTAAGTAATTGAGATAAGTTATTTGATTTGATTTATTTGAATTATCTCTAGCTTATTTAGATTTATAGATATACGAATATAAATTGTTATAAACAATTTTATATATCTATATTTTATTTATTTATCAAATAAAAAGTTAGTACCGAGACTATGAAAATATTTTTCTTAAGTGAAGGAATCAGACCGTACGATTTTTCGAAGTCCTAAGTGAATTTTTATTGATATTATTTATATAAATATCGTAAAGTGGATCCACTTGATAGTTCAAAACAAACCAAAGATATTCCTTTAATAGAGAGTGAATCATCCGAACCAGATTTAAAAATCTAAGTGATCTATCGAAAATATTTATATAAATATTAATTGTAAAACTATAAATTTTGTCAGTACTTAGACACTGAGACTACGGAGATATTCCTTTTAAGTGAGAGAATCAGACCATACGATTTCTCAAAGTCATAAGTGGCTTTATTTATAATCATTCACATAATAGATAAAATAGTTATTATATATTCTTTGAGTTAAAACAAATATATTTTTATATCAAGTATTGTTTAACTAATTCATTCATTATACTTGATATTTATTGTTTAACTGACTAATTCATTATATTATTTATCACAAGTATTTGAACATAAATTCATTCATAGAGTACTTGTTAGATAACATCTGAAATTAAATTTATAATTTGTTTAATCCACAAAAACACATTCTTTATTATAAAGAATAAATATTTTCTTATAAATTTGCATTAAACTACATATTTGCTTATACAAAAGCATTTTTGAGTTAAGCTATAATTGAATTATCTGCTTAAACAAGAAGCATATTTACAAAAGATAAAAGTTATATAAACTTTATAACCAAGCATAAATTTACACCTTCTTACACAGAAGCACATTTCACACATAAAAGTCATTGAACTTTTACTTGATCTTTAATTGCTATCTACTTATTTTAAAAGCATATTTGTATCAAAATCTTTTGTAAAAAGTGAAAAGGTAGTTTGTTTATTTTATGTATCTGTAAGAAAAATGAGTAATTCTTCAACCAAGACTAGAGTCTTAGAGATGTCAGCTGCGAGTTGAGTTTCTAGTGTACTTGTGAGGTGAGGAAGAAGTTGTTGTTTCAAGACCAGATCATAAAATAGAACTGAACTGAACTCAAAAGAAGTACAACTAAACTTGAGAAGGAAGCTAGGAGCTTGATGTCCAAGATATATTAGTTGATAATAGTTGGAAGTTTATCTATAAACCTTTGTAAAGGCTTCTCTGCCTATTGAAGGAGTATTTTTTACTGGGAGTAATAGGATCTCAAGTCCTGGAGAGGAGCTTTAGACTGGACGTAGCAACATTCACTACAAGAAAAAGGCCTAACAGCGACCAATACTATCAGCGACCGCATATGCGATCGCTAATAATACTATCTGCGACCGTGATTTAATCTAGTCGCTATTATATATCAGCGACCGCCGCTATCATAATTTTGCCTCTCAAAATTTGACAGGAAATGTTGGCGTCAAGGTTTTGTGCGACCACTTAAAATCAGCGACCGCATGCGGTCGCTGATAAGTCCAAGTCATTAAAAAATAGTGACCTCATGCGGTCGTAGATGCTGGTCGCTGATCAAACTAAATGTAATCAGTTCTAGGTATTCGCACGACACAACAGACAGGAGGAAAAGAAAAGAGGGATCTCAGAATAGAGAGAAGAGGGAGAAAGAGGGAGAAGAGGGAGAAAGGGGGATGAGCTCGCTCACCACCACTGCCCACTGCCATCGCCGCCGCCACAGGTAACACTAATTCTGTTTATTTCTGAAGTTATGATGAGTTTAAATTTTGCTAAACCAATTATTTTCTTTTGTGGACATGGAGGAAGTTGGCATTAATATTAATGTTTGTTTAAGATTAAAGAATAAGATTTTATTTTGCTATAAAATTTTTAGTTTAGGAGGTACTATACTTTGGTGATTATAGCAGTCAACTATTGAAGATTGAAAAAGTTTTTCTCCACTCCACTTGCCCAGTCGTCTCGTCTACCACTCTGAAATTTGGTTTTCATATCAAAACACACACACACATACACACTGAAGTTACTGATGGATAAGTCAAAATAATAGTATATTTTAATTTTTAATTAAATCAAACAAATTTAATTTGTTTGGACTTCAAATTTTTTGGTCACCTGCATTTTGACCCCAAAAAATATGAAGTCCAAACAATTTTTTTTTAACCAAATGGAACCCTATGGTCAAAATGCAGGAGACCGAAAAATGTGTCACCCAACCCAACCCGACCCGACCCATTGCAGATTCATTTGCTTATTGGTTGTAATCACTTTATTTTCGAGTACCAATCAGAACTTGTGTTTGCATTCTATTTAGATATAAAATTATTGAAGTACCCACCTTTCTTATGTCTACTATATTGGTCAGCTGTTAGGCGAATATGGCTATCTCAGGATGGAAAAAAGCATCTTCAGTTTTTTTTCCATAACTTTTGGTTCAATGCCTTATTTTCCTATGAATTTGCAGAAAGTTTTAAGACTTTTGCATATTAGATGGAAGCAAAGTGTCCCAAATAGTGTATGATATGCAAAGTTTTAAGACCTTTACATATTAGATGAGGTAATGCCTAATTGAATTTTGTTTGTGTTTTTCGGTTTTGGATTAGGTATCCTGATTATATGGATTGTTGGTAGGGTTTTCAGTGAATTTGATCTACTTGGTTTTCTCAAAAGGATGATATGGTCATTCATGTGAACTGTTTATGAAATTATAGTCAAATCTATGCCTATATGAGAACTATTATAGCAAATTTTTACAATTGAAGTTTTGAGACAGTACGAAGTCTCTATATTGTCTACACATATCATTTAAAAAGTGTTCCTTAACTTAGTTGTGGTTTATGTTGTGTATTGACCAAATTTTATGTTTAAAAGCCATGAAAAGTAAGCTTTAACTGGCAACTAAGACCTAAGTATAGAATTCCCATACCTGGACCATGTGGGAAAGTTTCGATAGTCATAATATGACATATGTAAGCTACACAAGCTAAAAAAACCAAGCCTAAACTATTTTGAGCATTAAACTTGTGAAAAATCACATTTTATGCCCAAAAGTGGACTATTTTGGGTGACCTTTAGTGCCTGATCTTATAAGACTATAATGAACTCATATAAAATTGCTAACTCATGCTTGTGATGATTCCTAATCATTGCAATGACCAAAGCTAGTAAGAAAATCAAGTTAGGATCTATTATCGAGCCTAAAGTGAGCTTTAATAGGTTAAAATTGGCTAGATGTCCAAGTAAAGTGAGATGATGATAAAAGTAACCTTAGGAAACTAAAATACACATGCTTAGACTATCCAAGTAGCCAAAACTGGAGAAATAGAAAAGTGTCAAAAACAGTTTTTTGTGAAAAAGTGAGAAAACAAGCCAGTTTGAGCCCAGTTTTGAGAAGCTTAAATGAAATAAAAAAGAAACCTAAACTTTGATTAAATTACCTTGATGTATGGATACAAAAAAAAGGAATTTTATAGAGCTGAGGCAAGTTATTTTCAGAAAAGGCATGATACCACAGTGTATAATCATCTTCACCAAATACCTTAAACTATAATGAAGTAAATATATTCTGATATTCCCAAAAATAGGGGATTCTAATTCCCTTAAAATTCTACTCTTGGAATCCTTGATCACGTAATTAGGCATATCACGCAATTTCTAAAATTCCAGACAGGAGGATGCTCATGAATAATTATATGTTTCCAAAATCTCCAGCATTATCTATATCTTCATATATAAGCTAGTCAAATGGTCGTATATGCATTCGTATTCACTGTTGTGTTATAATTCCTTGGTTGGTGTCAGTTAAAATATGTAGGATGACAACAATATACCATGCCTTTTTGGGTAGTCGATCTTAAGCTGTGTAAATTTGTTTTGGCATGTATCCTTGTTCAATTCCCGAATAATCATATATGATGCACACTCATGTTATATATGTACATATACATCTATATGTATTTATAAGCATCATAAATAGGATTGAGCTGAATTGTAAATCTCTAACAATGGAATAAAATAATTCATGTCAACATAGGTACCATGGAATCATGGACCTCTATTCAGACCGTAGTTGGATGGCATGACGAAAGTCAAGTGCCCAGATAGGTGCTACAACTGAATTTAGAGTTGGTTGCCAAGTATTTTTGGAGTATGCGTATAGTCACCCGGAATGTATGAATGGTCAGTCGCAGATACAATGTCCATGTTTGAAGTATAAGAATGTAAATTATATGGATAGAGACATGGTAAACTATAATTTACTTGTTTCTGGGTTCATGAAAAATTACAAAGAATGCTGGTGGGCACATGGGCAGAGAAGAGATGGTGGCATCACAAAAGTACATAATTCGGGCAGTAGTACTCATCGTATGAATGAAATGGTTCATGATATTGCAGGGCCAGATTTTGATTGGGAACAAGGCAAAGAGCAACCTATGAATTCTAATGCCAAAGACTTCTTTAAGTTGTTAGACGAGGGTAGCGAGCCATTGTGGCATGGTTGCACCAAACACACTACATTGTCAGCAGTGGCAACATTACTTAACATCAAGGCTGATCACAACATGAGCCATGAGTGTTTTGAGTTGCTCTTGAAGGCCATTAAGAGTATGTTGCCTGACGGTGAGAAATTATCTGATAGCTATTACTTTTGTAAGAAAATGGTGAAGAAGTTGGGTCTTGGTTAGCGAAAGATCAATGCATGTCCCAACGATTGCATGTTATTTTATAAGGAAAATGAACAGATGACAAGGTGCACGTTTTGCATCATGATCGGTTTAGGCCTAATAAAGAGGGTGTGACTACAAAAAAATCAAGTATACCGTTTAAGATTCTAAAGTATTTTCCATTAACACACCGGTTAAAAAGATTGTACATGTCTTCAAGAACAGCTGAACATATGAGTTGACATGCGAAATCTCCAGCTAAAGATGGAGAACTAAATCATCCCGCAGATGGGCAGACTTAGAAATATTTTAACTTAGCACATCCTAGGTTTGCATTGGAACCTAGAAATATGAGGCTTGGATTATCCACCGATGGTTTCAATCCGTTTGGCCACTTAGCTATTCCGTACTCATGTTGGCCTGTGATTGTTACTCCATACAACTTGCCTCCTTGGATGTGTATGAAACAGCTATACTTATTTCTTTCGCTCGTGGTTCCTGGCCATTGCTTTAATATATATACTTATCGTTGATGTAAATTATTGTATATTATAGTGATTTTTCAGATAATAAGATCGTCAAGTGCATATCACAGCTGTGTTTATAGAATTGGTCGACACCTGTGATTACGTGGGCGAGCACACCTATCGCCCACAAGGATGTTGTTTGGGCTGAGTTTCAGGTATGTTTTTTTAATTATGACTGACCAATATAATATTATAAGGATAATTGTTTAGTAATGTTATTATTGTTGTTTTATTTACAGAAAAGGTATAGATGGGAGGACGTGCAGGCTTCAGTGATACAGATATTATTCTGGCAGAAGTGCGAGGTCCGCACCAAAGACAATTTAAATAAAGAACGACAAAAAGCCCTTCACAATGCATCGATCGACCATCCAGGTCAGGGAGAGGATTACATGCACGAGCATAGCCCCTGGTGGTGCACCTAATCCATATGGGCTGAGATGTGTGCCCAATAGAGAGCTGAGAGCTGGGTGAAAAGACGAAAGACTGCCGCCACAAACAGATCCTCGGGTGTACCCGATGGCGGAAAGGCTAAAGGAAAATACAAGGGCGACAGTATTTCACAGTTGAAGAATATCACTGCCAGGGTACGTATTTATAAGTTTTATTATGTTTATAATCATGAATTTTAGAAATTATATCACACTTTTACTTAGTAATATTGGCTTATTTTTTGTATAGGAGTCTCTGTCTCAAGGTCAGCCTATCCATTGGCTGAATGTGTACGTGGCCACCCGTGATGGTCTGCCCGATGCTATCCAGATAGCAGTAATAAGTTTTAAAAACTTGATCTTGTTTATCTATGCTTACAGAATTTATTTTTATCTATTTAATTGTTAACATGATGACAGGATACTTATAAGCATTTATTGAATGCGCGTTATCCTGAAGGCACTCCACGTCCACCAATTGATCAAGAGTTGTGGGAGAGGGCATCTATTGTGAAGAAGAACTACATTAAAGGTCAAGGACAACGACGACGCCCATCCTTCAATGGCTCAGGCAGCTCTGCTACCCAGTCTTCACAGTCATCGAGTCATCCAGCTGTTCATACTCTGACTGACTGTGTGAGAGCTATATGTCAAGATCGAGATCTTCTGAAGATACTGGGCGGGCATCTGGCGGCTCTGAGTCCTGATAAGTTAGCTGATGCAGTAGCGGCAGCAGCAGCACAACATGGGGATGGCGATGAGGTAATCAATTTGTTGTATATTGTCGTAATATACCAATATTAACATAGTTAGTATATATTTGTAACTTGTTTTATTATTTTGTTAATTACAGGGTGATCAAGGAGAAGTTAATCAAGACGCTGATGCTCGACGATCGATACAGCTCTGTTTTGTAGTTCTTTGAGAATTTTGTACTTTTATATTCATTCATGTTAATTAAACATTAGATTTGTTTATATTTATTCAGTTCATATTGGTTTAAAGGTTTATATAGTTTATATACTAGTTTGGTGTAAGTGTCGGTGGAGGATTGATGTTTACATTGTTGTGCAAGATGTTTATATTATTGTGTATGTGTGTTGAGATAAAGCAGGTACAAAACAGGTACAGGTTTTTTGGGAATTCTGCTAAACAGCAAAAATCTGGTTTTCAATTTTTTCAAATCAGTGCGGTCGCTGATAGTCATTAGCGACTGCTAAACATTTGAGTGTATTAGCGACCATGTGCGGTTGCTGCTTGCAGTCGCTGACACGTGGACCACGTCAGCCTTTGGCCCTGAACCATGCCGACTTAGTTTAGCGACCGCCATGACGAATTCAGTCGTTACTATCGGTCGCTAATAGTAGTCGCTGATGTACATTCAAGCGACCAAATTTTATGCGACGCCTATCAGCGACCGCAGTCGGTCGCTGATAGAAAATTTTCTTGTAGTAATTCCCAGGATATATGTTGTGAACCAGACAAATATCTTTGTATTGTGTGATTGAATTTTTACTGCCTTGCATATTAATTTTTAACACTGCAAATTAATTATCTTAAAATTCAAAAAAACATAAAATAATTTTTTTAATCTTTAATAATCTATTTGCCCTCCTTCTAGATTATTATTGGACTTTCAGATGGAAAATAAAATATGAAATCTAATTCCAAATAAAAATAAATTCCTTTATTTTAGTTAACCTGAAATCCAATTTCAAATAAAAATAAAATTCATTTATTTTAATTCAATTTCAAATCAAAATAAACTCCTTTATTTTAATTAATATGGAATTACATTCCAAATTAAAATAAACTATTTATTTTAATACAATTCTAAATAAAAAACAAACTCCTTTATTTTTAATTTAAAATTTAACCTTTTAACAGCCTAGCGTCGTGCCGCCTTGGGCAAGCGCTGCGGCACTTGAGCGCCTTATGTCAAATTTTTTATTTTTTTTTCAGATCGCATTTTTCTCCAAAAATATGATTTTATACCAATAATTATGTCTAATCAAATTGTTCTAAACACATATCAACATATATATTGAATCAAAACAATTAATAATTCGCATAAGGATGACTCTGACACCACTGTTGGTTTGCAAAAAAAAAGATCAAACATACAATCATATTGTAAAACATTGGAAACATGGTATAAATTGAATTTAAAATTTTTTACAATCCCAAGAATCACCTTATGCAATATTCTTAATCGATAAAGGATAAAAGATATAACTTTTGAAGATGATCAACTCCTTGATGTGATCTTAAAGTTCTAATCCTTTGCTCCTTCGTGCTTCCCAAATTCCTCATATCAAACGTTTGCTACTCAAAATGTACAGCGCCCTAGAGATGATCCACCAAAGTGTATATTGATTGAAGAATTAAATTTAGGTTCTACAAGACATTGGGTGGCAAGCCCTAAGTATCTCTCTCTTAACTCTTTAGGTTGTAGAGAATTATTATGTAGTATCATCATTAGCCTGTTCCACAATAAGACCCCTCTTATTTATAAACTAACTCTCCCTCCTAAACCTTTTAGGAGTTAGTGTTTTAATTTAATTCCCAATCTAATTAGGAATAATAATAATAATAATTTATTAATAATTAAATATTTCTCCAAATACTTATTTATAAATATTAGTATTTCTACAAATACTAAATTATTATTATTTAGCCAATTTATTTGTAATAATAATAATAATAATAATAATAAGAGTTCTCCTATTAATTTATAATTTAGTGTTTCTCCAAATACTTAATTATAAATATTAAGCTATTTAATACATTCCACCAATAAATTAAATAAACTTAATTTATTATTATTAAACCAATTACTTCTAAAATTATATTTCTCTTTTGAGCAATATTAAGTCGGTAGTAGAATAGATAAATTAGAATTGTTCTAATATTATTTATAATGAATTAAACTCCTTTAATTCTAATATAATTAAATAATATTTATTTTACATCATGAGTGACACTTTACGATAATGTACCATGACTATCCGGATAATATGAATTCAACATTTAATCACAAAGAACCGTACAATGTCCCGATTAAACATAAGACATAAAATTACTTATAAGTCTTATTTATTTAATCATATGCATTTCGATTCATGAATACACAACTTTGATTAGAAACTCCTTTCTAATTTCCATTCACATTGGCTAAGGATTTCTGAGTTGTCACTCACAGATAACATTTTCTCTCTTTATTGGAAGTGATAGATCATTTGTTAATCATTCACCTACCTCCATGTACACTTTATTATACCCGAATATATCCTATGATATATTCTGAAGTATTAAGGAATATAACAAAGTATAACTTATAATACACAAAGTACTATGATAATCTCAAGTCCAAGGATCACTTGTACAATTATCATTATAGGAACTTCTATTGTCAGACAAGTAAAACTTCATTAGGTATTCCTTAAGCGGGTTATGTTCAGGGAACTTATTCTCCAATAAATACCTACATACTTATTTTAGTGTATTCACACAAATAATTATGAGATCAATCATACTTTTCAACAGAGCAAACATAGTATGTACTAATCTATCCGAAATAAGCATTAGTGATCCAACGATTAGGAAAATTTTAGTTTTTGAGCTATCTAAAATTTAGATCTCATTAGCATGATCAACATCATGATTCTAAAAGTATTGCTCCAAAATTATGAGTTTATCACATTTATTTAATTTAATCAATTGAACATGGCTAAAGAATATCTTTAATTAAATAATTTTTTTATTAACAAATAAACAAAATTATAAAGTAAATGTTTATCACATTTAATGTGGTTGACTCGAGGGCATACTATTTTTAGTGAGGTTATGGGAGTGTGTCGGAGGTGGAGGATATGGGTGTGGTGCAGGTTGGGGGGTTTGACGATGGCAAACAGGGTGGGAAAATTAATGGTGATAAACAATATTTTTTTCCCGTTTTTCCTTTTTGAAAAAATTATAAATATAAGTTGAATTGAAGATATACTAAAAATTATTATTTTAATATAATTTTTTCCATTTGTAAAATAATTTGTGCTTTTAATTTTTTTAGTTTTTAGTTGATTTAAGTATTAAGAAACATAAATAAATAATTATATTTTGATTTAAAACGGCAAGTAAGATACACATGATTATATTTTGTGAAATGATATTTTATTATTTTTATTTGATCATTTATTCTTGTATATATTTTTTGTATTTTATCATTTATTCCAATACTTTATTTATATGGACAAAATGTACAAATTACGATGATTTATTATTGTTTTATCTTAAATATACGGCCAGACTATATTTTAATACGGTCAATGCGTATTCTGGCATCAAAGTGACCGACATCAATACTTATATATAAATACATCACACCCTATCCTTTAAAATAAATTTCAAATCAATTACATAATTGGGTGAGTCAACTCACTCAATTTGAAAGAGTTAACTCGCTCAAACCGTTTCTCCGTTTCTCTCTTTATCTTCGTGCGTCTCTTCCTCTTCTTCACTACCCTCAACCCTATTTGGCTATTTCACTTCCATATAGTTTTTCTCATTCTCTCGCTCCTCTTACTTTTCCTTGCCCTCCTCTTCTAATTCCATCCTTTAACTCCCCATTTCTCTTCTGTCTTCTGTGATGCCACCCCTGACCCTCGCTGGTATTGTCACTGGCATGGCCAAAACCTGACGGCCATATGCAGTTGAATAGTTGAAGGCCTCCGACGCCGTCCCTGTTTTCACATATATTGGTAATTGTTCATCAAACTTTCGATTACTTTTTTATGATTTCTATTGGTAATTATTTGGGATTTATCCTTTTATTCCTAATATTGGTCTAAATGAAGTGCTTGTGTAAAAAGGAAAAGGAATTTGTGATGTATTAAAGAAAGATCTGCACATGAATTTTATTTTTGGTAGGAGGTAGATATTATAATTTTATTCGATTTCGAGAACAAATCAGATAATTGTTGATTATTTCCTTTGTTTTATAGAAAAATGCGACTTGCACGATTAACAAGAGGAATCACTGGACGAGATTTACATGATTAATCAAACGAATCACCGAACGAGAGTTGCACGATTAACAGAAGGAATCACCTTAAATCTATTCATGGGCAACCAATTTGTAAGTTTGTAATTCTAATATAGATGAATTCAAATTGTATGATTTATATATTACAATGCTTTATTTTGATTCCTAATCAGTGCATGTCTCAATAGCTGTTACGAGATTATGGCTTAATTTTAAGCTTGGGATTTGATATCTTCATATCATAGTTTTTAATATCTTTGATTTAGGAGTTTAAGAAAAAACAAAATAACTGCAAACATATCTTTTAGCAGTTAGAAGTACTCTGATTAAAATGACTCGATTTCTGGTAGTTGTTGCATTTCTGACAATCGGAATATTATTTTCACCAAAAACATTTGGATAAAAATCGGAAAAGATTACTACTTTCATTAAAATTACCCATGTATTGAGTTTATCTACTGCTTGGGGCACTGCTCTTTGGGTCACCTTCATCGGTGGTATCTTCGTGTTCAAGTAAAATCCAATTACCCATTTCCTTAAATCATTTTTCGTTAATTTTTCCCTTTTCAATTTTGCAAGCGTGCTAACATTTTTTAATGAAATTTTAGGAATCTTCCTAGGCATCAGTTTGGAAATCTGCACAGTAAAATGTTCCCAGCGTATTTTTCGATGGGGGGTGTTTGTTGTGCGGGGTCGGTGGCCTGTTTTGGTTACATACATCCATGGAAGTCATCTTCCACTGCTAAGAAGTACCAGGTGGGGTTTTTGTTATCTGACTTTGCGTTCAATCTTAGCAATCTCTTTGTCATTACTCCTATGACCATTGAGGTAAACAGTTATCTTTGTTGTCAAAAAGAGTTGTTAGTTGTTATAAGAATTTCCAAGTCTTTTGGTGTTTTACAACATGTGTGGTAGTAATTAGTATGATTAGTTGGTTTTCGAATTTTGTTAATGACTAATGATAGTTTATTTGTGTTTAGCTCATTTATATTTACAAATAATAGCATTGCCACTTCCTGCTCATGCGTAAAAAGGTTTTGGTCCCTTCTGTATTCAAATGTTGGTGTATATTATTTTGATGTGGTATTATGGTATATACTTAAATTCAAGACCCAAAAGTTCTCTCTTTTAGATGCATGAAAACACTTTACCACACTTTATGAAGATTTCAATGGACGATGGATAGCTCTGAGAAGGATGAATACCAAGGTATATTTAATTTTTACTTTATTTTATTTTGGATCTTTCTGTTTCTTTCTCTTTGATTTTGTCTTAATAGCTTGAGATCTTGAATTTTAAATAGTGTTGAGAAATCAAATGAGAATTCTGATGGATTATATTTTAGTATTAAAATTATTGTTTGAAAATTAGCAGGATCTTGAGCAGGAGGGGATCGAGTAAAGGATTTGAGGAGGATGGATTATTGTTATTGATTGAAAACTACCTGTTTGATGGAATGACACAAAGAGGTTTTACATAATTTTTAACCTTGAATTAGACAACTTAGCATATCTACACCTATTGCTTTGTTTGCATTGTATTTAAGTTGTTACAAATTTTCTTTACTTATGTGTAACCAGTATCTTATGCATAACTTACAAGGAGTATTCATGAACTAACTGCTACTTCAGATCAAGTATGTCATCATTTTTACATCTAAATCCTTATGCTCCAACTTTTTTGGTTGAAAAAGTTCTCAAAAACAAAATGAGACAGTTAATTTACCAACTAACTTAAGGGATGCTCAACGCATCAATTGTTTTCTCTAATATTGTCTGAACTCATTATTTAATATAAAATTGTGGGTTATAATTTGGTACATGAATTGTATATTTTCAGTCTTTTTTTATATGAATATCCGACATTATTAAATTTATTATTCAATATATTTACAAATGTAAGTGATATTTCATGCAAAAATGTATTGAAAAATCTATATGAAAATTATTTATTATAAAAAAATAATAATTTCTCATCGCAATTTTAACGCATTATATAATTCGCTATTCAAACTAGCCCGTGCATTGCACGGGCTATCACTTGGTATGTATAATTCCAGTCAACTTCAGCTAGAATTGGAATTTGGGAGGACATTGTGTGAAAATAGGTGATTTAGTGACTAAATTTTGTGTCCTACTACTTTAGGGGCTAAATTATATGACGAGGGTGGAACTTGGTGTAACCGTATTTAGCCCTTTTGTTAGAATTAATTTTGAATTTTTCTTAAATAAAAATCTTAAAATTAAAATTTAATATAATTTTATTTAATTTTGGGTTAATCGCATATCTGACTCCGAAGATATGAAATTAATCTTTTAATTTTTGATAATAATAAATATTATAATAAAAAATAATTTGTAATTAGTTTACAACTATTATAGTTATTTATATTTAAATTAAATAATTTTATATTAATTTTAAACTTTAATATTTCACAAATTGACTTTAAAAATTTAGCAATCATCTTTGCTATGTTCTTTGTAAACACTTGAATTTTACATCGACTTAAATAATTTATAAGCGATCCAAAAAGTAAAAGAATAAGGTTTAGTTTAGTGGGATTTTTTACTTTGAAACGAAGTGAGTAATAAATTATTATTATATTTTGATATATTGGTAATAAAACAATAGTTCGATGATTTATGTTACTCCTGACTCATTTTTATAAAATAAAATAATTATAAGATGTGCACTATAGAAGTCTGAGTGTGTTATAATAAAATTTTCGACTAAATCAGAATTTGACCCTATAATTTATGTTTAAAATCAATTTTTATCTTAAATTTTATTCTTAATTAGAGGCAGACTAATTAAATTTTAAAATAAAGAATAATATCTTATAAATTTATTAAATTTATAATCTTTACTTTTCGTTGAGATTCATTCATTTGTTTAAATATATTTTTATATGCTATTTTTTCTTTAGAATGAACGATATAAGAAATGAATATTTGGGCATGATGACTATCCTTTTAATTTTGTATTATTCAATAGTTAATATTTTGTTGCAATTTTTATTTTTTTCAGTTTTTATTTACTATATATAATTTATAATTTATAGTAGATTGATTTAAAAATAAAAGATGGTATTGATTTTGTAACGAAAAAAGATCATGTGCGGGTACGAGTGTGATATTGTCAACGCAAAGGCCCATTTGGTATAACTTACAAAGGATGAAGATAGAGTTAAAGACTTCAGGAACCCACGTAATGATGTCAAATATACGAGTAGAACCGATTTTAATCAATAAAGTTAAAGTTGCTCAAGCTACAGACCCGGAGCTAATGCGTATGAAGAAGAAAGTGCAAGAAAGTGCTATTTTAGAAGTAATAATCGATGAAGAAGGAATACTTAGAGTCAACTCTAGACTTTGTGTTCCTAACAACTCTGATTTGA
Organism: Panax japonicus; assembly: GCA_020205505.1. Lineage (NCBI taxonomy): Eukaryota > Viridiplantae > Streptophyta > Magnoliopsida > Apiales > Araliaceae > Panax > Panax japonicus. Next base: position 44,689,929 of record CM035098.1, read on the forward strand.
AGTATAAAATCATAATGGAGGCGCACAACACACCGTTTGCAATCTATCTTGAAAGTACCAAAATGTATCGTGATCTTTGAAATATATTTTGGTGGAGCCATATGAAAAGAGAGATCGCAAAGTTTATCTCAAGGTGTTTAACTTGTCAACAACGTGTCAAGGCAGAGCATCAAGTGTCAAAAGGTTCATTGCAACCACTTAAAATTTCAGAATGGAAGTTGTAGCACATTACCATGGATTTCGTTACTGGTCTTCTCAAGGTTTCTCAAAGTATAGATGCGATTTGGGTCATTGTCGATAGACTAACCAAGTTTGCTCATTTCTTACCTATACGAGAAACTTATTCACTTGAACGTCTTGCTCGTATATACATAAATGAGATTATAAAACTGCATGGTATGCCAGTATCCATAGTTTCTGATCGAGACCCAAGATTCACTTCACGATTTTGGGTTAGTTTGCAAAAAGCTATGGGCACAGATTTACGATTTAGTTCTGCATATCATCTTCAGACCGACGGGTAGTCGGAGAGGACTATTCAAACTCTTAAAGATCTATTAAGACTCTGTGTCCTTGACTTCAAAGGAAGTTGGGACAAGTTCTTGCCATTAGTGGAATTCTCTTACAACAACAGTTATCAAACAAGTATTAATATGGCTCCATTTGAGGCATTGTATGGAAGAAAGTGTCGTTCTCCAGTATGCTGGGATGAGGTAGGTGAAGCAATGTTGTTGGGACAGAAATTGGTACGCATGACAACGAAAAAGATTCAAATGATACGACAATGTATAAAAACCTCACAAGATCGACAAAAGAGTTATGCTGATTTTCATCGAAATGACGTGAAATTCAATGTTGGAGAGCATGTATTGTTACGTGTTGCTCCACAGAAAGGAGTTACAAGATTTGGAAATAGAGGAAAGATCAATCCTCGATTCATTGGCCCATTTGAAATTCTCGATCGAATAGAAACTGTGGCTTATAAACTCGCCTTACCTCCAAGTATGTCTCATTTTCATAATATTTTTCACATATCTATGTTACGTAAATATTAGGAAGACCCGAACCACATTATTGAATTAGAATCAGACGAGATAACGGAAGATTTAATGTACGAAGAGGTACCTGTTAAAATCTTGGATAATAAGGAATATATTCTATGTTCCAAGGTTATACCTCAAGTCAAAGTTTTGTAGAGAAACCACAATGTTGAGGAAATGACCTGAGAGTTAGAATCCGAAATAAAATCAATGTATCCTCACCTCTTTGACATACCAGGTACGTACCCCAATTTTGAGGACGAAATTTCATAAGAAATGGAGGTTGTAAGACCCCAACGAAATTTATTTTTGAATATTATGGTGTGGATTTGATATAATATTATAGTTGTGGGTAATGTTTATAAATTTTACAAAGTAAGCAAGTTGTTATAAAATATTCGATTGGTCAGGAAATATTCGTTTTAACAGGGAATATTCGTATGATGACACACAATCATTCATGGACCCCACAACGGAATTATTGTCAGAGTTAGAAAATGATAGAAAATATCTTTTATAAAAATAACAACAAAAGTTTTACCGTTAACTGTTAAAATATCCGGTGGTAAAAGTATAATAATACGCGTTGTTGCATAGTAGCACATGTTATTTGATGCTTATGTGAGAAGTCACTCAGTTATACTCAATTATTGCTACAATAATTGCTGCATAGTATCTCACATTATTGATTCTATTATTGTCACAGTATCATCTGCACAATATTTATATTATTAAATCAATAATTGAGATGAAAAGTTATTCATATTATTATTTGCATTATTGACAATGTCTAGAAAGTTCTGTCGAGTAAAGGAGTTTGGTCACCTAATTACGCGCCAATAGGGAGAAATTCTTATCGAAAAGTCCTCTCTTTCCTGGAAATGATCTGGTTGTTAATATTGTAAGTTATATTATTGATAAATAGGGGATTTTTATGAAGTATTTGTTATAAATTTTGCTTATTATATGGAACCCCACTTACCCATTTTTTAAAGTTATCGGTAGAAGTTATCTCACTTTTGTTTATATATATATATAAAAAGTCCAGATCTGGTATGGGCTCCCTGATTTTATTTAAAATCCGAACTTCTGATTTCAGCCATGGGATGATATCCAACGGCCCAGGAAAGGAAATTGTTGGGAAAAAAAGACGCGAAGCTTAGCGGGTCAAAATCAAAACAAAGAGGTAACGAGTTAAGAAGATCTAGATTGTATTTCGTCACAACCGCATCTCTCTTTCACAAAGCTCCGGACAAAAAAAATCACGTCTCTCTGTCCCAAAGCTTCCGGCCGAACATTCCCAAGAACTGAATCTCTCTGTCTCTGTCTCTCAAGAAGAACTGCGTCTCTCTGTCTCCCAAGGTATTTTCTATTTTTCTGTTTGAACCAAATGAATGAAATCTAGGGTAAGACAGTAAATTTATGATCTGTCACTTACCCTGTTTATGATCGGCTTGCTTGGAGCATTTTGATTTGATGTCTCTGTCTAAGAATTGCATAATTGTGTAGATTTTTCTATGATGATATATGGGTTGCCTTTCATGTGTATTATCAAGGTTTCATAAATTTAATGGTGAACCAATTGAAGTTAAATTGAATTTTCAATTTTTGTATGTGGTCATTTGCGCGATATCTTGGGATGGTTTTCTTGGATCTATTGGTGTTAAAGGAATGCTTCTGTTATTTAACTTTTATCCTTGAAGCTTAGAAGAGTAAATCTTGTGAGCTTTCAATGTAAATCATTGAACTATCATAGTGAAAGGATTTAATTTTTTTTTAAATGGTATTAGATTATTTGCAGTTAATAGGAGTTAATGTTTACCACACATTTTGAACAGTAATATTTATCTTCCATCGAAGATTAGTGAACTTTGTTGGTTTTAAAGTAGCTAGTTGTGACGCCCCCAAAATAGGTATATATCACCCATCTTGAGTCGCCAAATACATTGTACAAAATTCAAATATAACTTAATTATATAACAGTCGTGTAAAATACGATAAAACATAATCTAAGAGTTTTAATAAGAATATTGTCATCTAGACAATATCCACACTCAATGGAGTCCTCATTACATTTATTGTCACACTATTTAACAGAATAGTGAGGACTACTAATGCTATCATCTGGACCGTCACTCCGTTCCCCGACTAGTCCTGGCTACGTTCTCATTTCCTGAAGAGAACAGTGAAAGAAAGGGTGAGCTCAACTAGCCCAGTAAGAAATATTATGACTAAGATAATGCAGAATAAATTATCATTAGTCTTCAACAATGTTAAACTGATAAAATACAATAGACATCAAGTTTAACTGCAGCGAAATAAGCAATCCATTAGAAGAGTCAAGTAGAGTATGATATCTACTATCTTCTATGTTTTAAAATATTTTCATCAATTTTTATCGCTGTGACCCAGCTTAATAAATAAACCACATCATCGAATCATCTCTGCACCACGGGCCAAGGATATTCATTAAATCATCAATGGTCATGACTATACCGAATAATCTTTGGTCATAATCATACCAAAAATTGTCCATCAATGCACTACAGGCCACTGAGGACTTTTACCACATTATTTATAATATTACAGGTCATGATTATACCGAATGATCCCTGGTCATAATCATAACAAGTTCATCTATACACGTAAGCCAAAGATGACTTTCATCACAATATAAGCATGATGATGACAATGGTATAAGCATTAATTAAACGAAAACAAGGATAAATATTAAAGACTTTAAATTTATCCAAATATCATGAATCACTTAATAAACTCATCATCTAATATTATTAATATTATAACAATATTTTAATTACTTCTTAAATTTATAAACAATTTATTTCAATTGTTTACACTTTACTAAATAATGCATTTAATCATTCAAAAATGCCATACTCATAAGATTTCAACATCAATGATCAAATCCCTCATTAAAAATCTGCATATACCCTATATAGGATTCCCAAGTTATAAAATCCTATTTTTTAATTTTGTTACTTCACATAACATATTTAATTTATTTACTCATAACTAGTTCATTTTCATGAAAAAAATACCAAATCAGTCCCAAAAATATTTCTTTTCTGGAATTTAGCAAAATATAGTCCCATATTGAACATATATTTTTCTCGGAATTTTTAAAATTCATTTACTATTTTTCATATGGCCAAAACTGCCGAATATTTAGACATTTATCATAAATTGTACTTTTGTCCAAAAATTTCAAAATTTACAGGGTATACTCCTGTTATATACACATACTCCCAATAAAATTTTTACCAATTTTGGAGTTAACCACAAAGAGTTATAAGGGTTTACTTTTAAAATAGTCTTTTCCCATAAAATCCATAATTCTTAATCTATACATCCAAAAATCGCCATTTTTGGACACAATCTAGAAAACTAATCAAATTATCATTTCAAATTTTTTCAAAATTTTTGAGGGTCAGAAAAATTACAAAACTGCCCCTGGCAGAAACCCCTTTTGAATGAAAATACTATTCATATGAATACAAATGATCATTCACCATGCATGCGGTAATCCACATAGACAGGTTATTCCAACAGAATAATAAAGAATGGAATAACAGAAGAATTCATCATGCATGCGATAGACCGCACAGACAGGTTATTCTCAACAGAATAATAAAGAATAGAACCAGGTTATGCGTAAACCGCACAGGCAGGATATTCCAACAGAATAATAAAGAATGGAACCAGGTCATGTGTAAACCGCACAGACATGATATTCCAATAGAATGATAAAGAATGGAACCAGGTCATGCGTAAACTGCACAGACATGATATTCCAACAAAATAATAAAGAATGGAATAACAACAGAATTCACCAGGCATGCGATAGACCGCACAGACATGTTATTCCAACAGCATAATAAAGAATGGAATAACAGAACAATTTCACCATGTATGCGGTACTTCGCATAGACAGGTTATTCCAACATAATAATAAGGAATGGAATAACAATAACTCTCTTCATGAATACGAAAAAAATAATACCCCTTACCTTAGAAGAAATTGGATATTGGAATAGTGAGGTAGCAGACTTCTCTTCTTCTTTCTCTCTATAATTTCTCTCTATAATAATTGCTCTAAAGCTTTAGTGAATTGGTAAGAAATGAAGGAAGAACGAGCTTCTATTTATAAAAATATATAGTTTCGATAATTGCACGTTTTGGGACTCGAAATATTACAGTACAATGCCTCCAACTTTTCTTTCATTTCTAATTTAGTCCTGCAAGTATTATCAAACTTGCACCACCTCCCCTAATAGTAAATAATGTGAATCAATAGTTCAATCATGTGAATCAATAGTTATAATCATGTGAAAATACGAATTACAGTATAGTACCTCCATCTATACCTCCATTTTAAACTTAGTCATGCAAGTATTATCAATCTTGCACCAACTCTCCTAATAGTACAAGAATGTGATTCAATAGTACACACATGTGAACAAATAGTTATATAAACATGTGAATTAGTAGCAATTAATTGCTCATTTATCCGATTAATTACCCGATTTATCAATATAACCCCCAGACATCAATTATCATTGGAAAAGATGTCGATTTCCACTAACACTAATAATCCCAACAATATGAAACTATCAAATTCATCTTTAATCAACATGAACTTATACTTCATTAATATTATAACTCACAATATTTAACAACCAGGTCGTTCCCAGGAAAGAGGGGGGTTTTCCGATAAGGATTTCTCCTTATTAACGCGCAATTAGGTGACCAAACCTCTCATTGACAGAACTTTTAGACATTATCAATATTGCAAATAATAATATGAATAACTTTATCGTCTCAATTATTGATTTAATAATATAAAATATTGTGATAATAATTGAATAAAACCGTGTGACTTCTCACGTAAGCATCAATAATCAATACCGTGTGCTACTATGAAACCACGCGTATTACTGTACTTTTATCACCAATTATTTTATGACAACTTGCTTACTTTGAAAAAATTTCAAATATCACCCTTAACTTTAACCTTTTATCAATTTAACCATTTACTAAATAGAATAATTATAAGAAAATTGAATACTTTCATTTCATAAAATTTGGGGTCTCACACTAGTTATCTTGCAGATGTCATATACTTTATCAACAACTTCAATTTTTTTTCAAAAAATGCTTATATTTGAATTTACTAGATGTGTAGGGTTATACACCTTTTGTGTGTCCATTATAACTGTGACACCCCCAAACCCAGGTACTTCATTCCCACAGAATTTGGTGTTCACTTAATCAAACATTCATATCTAACTACTCAATCATAATCAAATTGAATAATAAAAACCTTTCCCATTTAAGGATTACATAATAAAAATTTCCCAGGTTGTCTAACCTTTAAATACAATCATTTAAATGCAGAATTAAAATTATTACATAACATCATTATTAAGAAGTCTAAGATCATCACAATAATAAAAGTACAAATCAGCATCACTTGTACAATTTTCCCTTTCCTTTGCTAGTTGAAGGTTCATCTACCTTCTCCACTTTAGCTGCAATGAGTTTATAAATATGTAAAAGTGAGCAAAACAATTGCTCACTGGATAAAATAATGAATCAACAGAAAAATAACAATAATAACTGCCTATGAATAGGCTCATCAAAACTAGATAGTACTCTAACAATGATAATCAGGAACTGAAATCCAAAATATGGAATAAACATAACTGAGGGACATAAGACCATGAACTATGTCCACAGTTGCGAGAAATCTTTTAACTCCAACTTTAACAGTCATAAGACTATAAGGACTCCTCGTACTTAGGGGGATCAGCCCTTCGTACCATGTATTGTGCACAAACATTTAACGTTACGCGTAAGTTACCCCTAATAATAGGGTTGTTCATCTCAGTATTTAGAGTACAAGTCTGTACCAAAGTGAGTTTGGTTTGGAAACATTTCAGGGTAATTTGGAATTCAACGAACATCAACTAAGGATTAGTTGAATAAAACCAATAACGTCATACTATCGAATAATCATAATTGAATAAACATGGTAAATTAAAGTCATGCTTTAGGAATAATCTAATAGCATACAACTTGAGTAACTATAACACACCTTGCTTGAACAACATTAAGTCAATGTTATTTAGAATTGGATACTAAGCATGCATGGTAATATGAACGATAAAACTATTCAAATATATCTGGGCATGCTAAACAACAAGTTAAATACAAGAATAACTTGTTCAATATCAAAAATCAAAGTTTAGAAACCTTGCATTATTATAGTAGAATCAATAATTGATTCAACAAGATAATGGATTAGAAAACTTGCATCATTTATAAGGTAATCGAATTGGAAACAATAATTTCTTCAATAAGAAAATAGATTAGAGAACTTTCCTTGCTCGTGGGCTAAACCAAACAATTCAAATCATAATATCCTATAAACATATGTCATCATGACATAATTAGTCACTACCACTTTACAAACTTAACTAACTACATTCATCATGTAGGTTTGATTATTTAATCACATAATCAAGTTATGACACAAGTTAATCGTTGATAACATGCTTACTCATAATATAGAAATACTGAAATTAACATTTTACAGTCCTACTATTATCCCATAACAATTCCTTCAAATTTCGAGTACAAAAAGTACACTGTCAGACCATTCTGCTAACTCGGCGCTGCGGCGCGGTGATGGCGCTGCAGCGCGAGAGTTAAGCTACGAAGCCGCGCTGCGGCATGACGCCGGCGCTGCGACGCGACAATTGAACTGCTACGCTGCGCTGTGGCGCCAAACTGCAGTCTTCGACTGACAGTTTCGGCAACAGTATGAACAAAAGCCAATTTTGGCCTACAAGTTCCTTTCTAACAGCCTAATTAGCATGTAATTCCTATAGAAACTTCACATAAACATAGTTCAAAGATTGTAAACACGTTTCTACTCATAAAACAATATAAACAACTAATTTAAATCATACAATTTCACTATTTTTGATAAAAACTCATTTTTATGTTTTTAATAAAAATAAACACTGTGATTTTGTTTTCAAACCAAAATAGATAATTCAAAGCACTTTATCAATGTTTATACATACTCTACAACATTCAATAACCAATTTATCAACTAAACAACTAATTAACCCTTAATTTCTACCTTAAACCAAATAATATATATTCACAAAAACTCTTTGTAAAAATATTTTTTTTTCATAACCATATACATAATATAAATTCATGGACTATTCTCAATTATAGCTTAAGAAAATAGTTTAACAACACTAGATTATCATATAAAATCACATACATAACAAATAATTTATCCTTACACAAGGATTTTACAGAGAATTAAGGAAGAGAAAAACTAAACTTTTAAAACTAAAAAAAATAGGATGATACCTTGAAGAAGATGATGATGATGGCTATTACTTTTGATTCTCAAACTTCTTTTCTTCAATCTCTCTCTCAACTTCCTTAGCCTTTCTTCCTCTCTTCTTTTTCTTCTCTGCAAACTCTCTTCTTCTCTGTTCCCTCTCTATTCTAATCTTACGTCTTAGGATTATAACGTATAATAATAATATAGATATTAAATATATAATATAATTCTAACTTAACTGACATCAGTTATTTTTATTTGAAACTCAAAAGCCATAAGGCTTGTTTGGTTACTTACTAAAATATAATCAATTAACCCTTATGTCTTGTTTGGTAAAACACAATTAGAATAAAGACTTAACAGGCGTTAGGTCTTGTTTGGTAAAACACAATTAAAGTCCTTTAAGTTATTTTAATAACTACTTTATAAAAAGGTTATTTGTCACACTTTTAATTAACTAAATTAATTCCAATAAAAACTTATTAAATTACTTCATCACATAAATCAATACCACAAAATTATAATTTTCTATATAATTATAACTTTATTTAATCAACTAATACATCCTTTTAATTACAAATTCAAATAAAAAGAATAACAATTCAATTAATCAAAACTCTCTAACTTAATAATTAAATTAGCATAAAATAATTAATTTCCTTAATTATTTATTTAACAAATAGTTAACCAAATTGAATTAAATTTGAACAATTATTTATTCAATAATAAACACATCTATTAAATACTTAAATAATTCAAAAAATATTTAATATAACAATTAAAAATTCTGAAATGTTACATCATTCCCCCATTACAAGGATTTTGTCCTCAGAATCACAATTCAAATAATTCATTTGTCATAATAACTACTTTAGTTAGGAGTTTAGAATGTGCTCCCTCCCCATGATATTTCCTATTTAGGGCCGATAAGAGGCACAAAATTCTGTGGGATATACTCAGCTTGGGTAAATAAGTTATCTACTCTACTCAAAAAATGACTAGAGTTCAATCTCTTAACAAATTTTGTTTGTATGGTTGAAAAAAGTATGTACACAAATTACTAGATCATATGAAAATTTACATGCTTTAATATTTTTTTCATTCACTTTGTAGAAGTACTGTTAGATTTTCTTAAAAAAAACCTAAAGATGGACTCTTTAACCATTTGGATATCTTTCTACATTGTAACACTAAACTATTTTTGTTCATGTGTAACTCTAATGATCTATGGATTACCAACTGTGGAATGTCTCTAAAACATTGCAATCTTATGGTGGTTTTGGCATATAAGGTTCAACAAAGGCATGTCTACTTCAAGTAACATGAGCATGCAAACTCATGATACCCGATTTCGAAACAAGATGTGTTATTGTCGCCTGATAGCTACTGTGACAATATCTGAATCAGAGAAGAATCCTGGAAAGCTCTACTATGACTGTCCAAGGGAGAAGGACAAAGGAAAATATCAGTTTTGGGACTGGTGCAATCCAATTGGGTATGGCGAACCCAACTCCGCTGTTGAAGCACTCATGCAGCTGCGCAATAATGATGATTCTTGACTTGGAGTCATTGAAATCAATGTGGGAAATCTTAAAAACATCATCAATATCATCGTGTTCTTTTATGGGCTAGCCTTGGTAGTGTCGGTCATGGAACTTGCCAAGTGATTGTAATGATTGTGTACTCTGCTAACCTAACTGTAATGATTGTTTTCATTGTCTTGTTAAGTGATTGTATTGATTGTCTTGTTGCAACTGGGTTAAGAAAGCACTGGATGATTGTCTTGAATATGATTGTCTTGTTGAAAATATGGATGTTAAGTATATTCTGTTACTTTGATGTAGATTTTGATGTCAGTTGCTTTCAAATTTGAATAAAAATGTGTTTTGGTATGTCAGTGGACCCAAAAGTTAAATGTGTTTTGGTTGAGAGCAACTCATCTCGTGCCTTTTCAGCAGGAATGAAGGGGGTATGAATTACATACAATGAGAGCTAGTAGCGAAAATAATAGCTTATATTAGCAATTTGGCAGATTACAGACATCGTAGATCCACACATCAAAGAAATTAATTAAAATACAGGAAAAAAATACAAATTCCTAAACAAGCACCAAAGAAACTAATGAAAGCAACCCCTTCCTCAAAGACTCCCATCCTGAAACACGAAAATGTCATCAATGTCAACTACAAGATGAAGACAAAATTGCAATAAGGAAAACAATCAAACAAAGACTTACAATCATCGTTAATGTCAATGTCCTCCTCATCGTACACTCCAACAAGTTTTGGACAATTTCTTTTGTCATGCGACACTCCAACAATCCCACAACCATTGCATTTCTTAGCCTTCTTGATAGCCTTCCCTTTTCCTCCCTTAAATCATTTACCAAAACCCTTTGTCCTTGCCGAAAATGGTTCTTTGAGACTTAGTTGTTGGCTCTCAGGTGAAATGGGCATGTTGATACTCCCTTCCACATCCATGCTACCATGATTCATGGAGGCAAACCTCCTTTGAGTTGATAACAACAATTCTTTCAACTATTTTGTATCATCTTCACTCAATGCAGCTTCATCAATAACATTAGACTCAATTTGGAAGAGACTACTACGCCTCAGTAACACAAAAGTATCACATATTTCTCTAACCCTCCCGCCCAAGTCATCTATAACTCTACCATATTTCACAGATTTTGTCCACCTCCGCAAGATGTACTGATTAGGTAATTCCATAACCTATTTTTTTGTGAAATATGCCAACATGGAATTACATCACTCTCAAACATCTGACAACTACATTTAACAAAGTTTGATGACTTGTCAAAAGAAAGCTTACGGTCATTAGAATCACCCTCCTTTACCCTCTGAACATTGTACATACAGTTGTTGTCATCTTTAAATGTACGTGTTACCACATATTTGACACTTTCAAGCAGTTGCTCTTGAAACTTGTAAAAAATAGTATGTGTGTACAACTCACTCATCTGGTATTCCATGACCCGCCCAGTTAATGTTTGTAGCTTTTCATTGACATCTTTATGATCGAAATCTAGTTGACTATGTCGCATTTTTATAAGTCCCTTATTAAACCGCGTCACAAAATCCAATATTGAGTTTTGAGGAGACACATACTTCTTGAAAAAGGCATGAGCCCCTTCAACTTTTTGGCTACTAGTCATGTGGGCACAAAAAATATGTCTCGAAAATGCCAGAACCCATCGTTTGCGGATTTCGTACATCTCCTATAACAAATCATTTGTGTCAAATGTAGATTTCCCTACAACCTTCATCCATCTTCTTTCAAACTTGTCTGGGCTCTCAGATTTCCATATATAATAACTCAACTCGTCATAATGTTCTTTGTAGGGAATTGGACCTAATTTTTTAGAATTTTCTTTTAAAAAGTGCCAAATGCAATACCTATGAAAAGTATTTGGAAGCATAGCATGAATTGAATTTTGCATGACCGGATCTTGATTAGTTATGATCATTTTGGGTAGGCTACCCAGCATCGCTTTCAACCAATCCCTGAAAAACCAATCAAAAGCATCAATCTTTTCACCACTTAATAATGCACACCCTAAAAGAGTTGTCTGCCCATGGTGATTAACCCCTACTATAGGTGCGAAAATCAAATTGTAGTGGTTCATATTGTAAGTTGTATCAAACACAACAACGTCCCCAAAACTTTTGTATGACTTTCTACATGTTGCATTCGCCCAAAAATAATGAATCATGACACCCTCCTCTTGCTTGAATGTAAAAGTAAAACCAGGATTCTTTTTTTCCTTATCCTAAAAATACTCAAACAACAGATTAGCATCATGTCCCTTTAAAGCACTCCTCCTATCTCTTTCAACATTATAAAGGTCTCGTGTTGTATATCCAACATTTTCAATACCTTCAGCTTCCATCTCTAAAATACTCATTTGTTGTCATGTTGGCACATTAGCTTTTGATAGTTGTTCTGTTAAATTTCTTTTGGCAAGTGTCACTACACGATGAGAGTCCAACAAATGTACTTTTTTGGTGGTCGTAAGAGGATGGTTATGACATTCAACAAATTGTCTAATAACAACCCCCCTGCATCGGTCCGGTCTTTCACAACTACCACTCTCGAACCACAATCAACTCTAGTTAGGCCCCGTTCTCGTACAATCTGTTGAGTTTTGTTGGGCATAATTCTCCTCAACCCTTCTTTATAACAAACAAATTCCTTTCTAATTATTTCACCGTTAGGACTCTTTTTAATAGAATTTAACCGCATACCAAATCCGCCTTCTCTACCATAGTTGTTATAAAAGTCACTAACATCGCCTAAGTTGTGAAAATGTTGCCCAATTTTCGGTATCAACTCGTTTTTAACTTGTGGAGTGTAAAGTTATTGAGAAGAATTACCAGATGATACTATTTCTATCTCTTCTACACAATGTTGCATTCTGTAAACCCAACAAGTATACAACTTAGAATCAAAAAGCCAGCAGACGTGAAAGAATCAACAAGTATATTGTTTGCTATTAAGTCGAAGAATTCTGCAGTGAAACTATGATGCAATAATGGATTTTATAAAACATTTTAAAAATTCATTTTAACTTCAATTGGTTCACCATTAAATTTATGAGACCTTGATAATACACATGAAAAAGCAACCCATGTATCATCACAAAAAAATCTACACAATTGTGTAATTCTTAGACAGAGACATCAAATCAAAATGCTCCAAGCAAACCAGTCACAAACAGGGTAAGTGACAGATCACAAATTTACTGCCTTACCATAGATTTCATTCATTTGGTTCAAACAGAAAATTAGAAAATACCTTGGGAGACAGAGAGACGCAGTTGTTCTTGGGAGATAGAGACATAGAGATTCAGTTCTTGGGAGTTTTCGGTCGAAAGCTTTGTGACAGAGAGACGATATTTTTACGTCCGGAGCTTTGTGAAAGAGAGACGCAGTTGTGACGAAATGGAGTCTAGATCTTCTTAATCCGTTACCCGTTCGTTTTGATTTTGACCCGCTAAGCTCCGCGTCTTTTCCTCCCTCAGCAATTTCCTTTCCTGGGCCGTTAGATATCATCCCATGACTGAAATCAAAAGTTTAGATTTTAACTAAAATCAGAGAGCCCGGACCAGATCTTATATAAGTGTTATATATTTATATATATATATATATATATATGTATTGTTTGGGAAATTGGGGGGGAGGGAAACGTATAAAGGAGGGAGTATATAATATATATATATTATAATAAGTTTTTTTTATAAAAAATAGAATATATTATATTTTATTATGCATAGTATTTTCATAGTGCTTGCATAGTGTTTGTATAGTAAATCCTGTGATTTTCAGCCGGCGAATTCGCGTCCATGAGAAAAAAATATTGTCCACCCGTGATTTTATTCAAATAGTATCCTTTCCATTCTCCTATAAAAAGGATGTTTAGTTTAGAATTGAAAATCACACCAGAATCAGAGAATTCTTCATCTATAATATTGAGCGTATTTCTTTCGAGTTTTAGGTAGTTTTGAGTGTAGAAAATAGTACAAGTTTTTTTCAAGAATATCATCGCTCTACCAGTTAGAAGTACTCTCTTTTTAAGGTAAGGGATATTATTTTTGTTCAATATTCGTATGAAATAATATTTTCTTCCATACTCTGTAGTATGTAAGTAATATTATTTCGTTTCAGATTTCGAATTTTACACTCATTTTGTTAAGTATTGCTTCTATACTCCTTGGAATTAGTAGAATGTCCTTGAAATTTGTGTTTTATCTAGTGTCTTTTCACGGGAATATTATTCTGAATATTCTTGATAATTTTTAATCTTTTTATATCAGGATACTATTCACTGAGTACTATTCTTGAAGTACTATTCACAGGGTACTATTTACCTGGGGTACTATTCATGATAAAAATTGATTTCTTTTCGGTCCAAATCATTTTTGATACAATATTATTCTTGAATTTTACTCCACAAAACAGTATCATGTTGACAATTTGGATATTATTGAATTTTGGATAAATTGAATTATAAATCTTTAAAATTTATCCTTTGCTTTCATTTAATTGAATTATTATATCATTGTCATCATCCTCATGCTTGTGTATTGTGATGAAAGTCATCTTTGGACCGAAGTGCATAGATGGACTATTGATTGGTATGATTATGACCAGGGATTATTTGATATAATCATGACCAGTAATGTTACAAAATGATGTGGTAAAAGTCCTAATTGGCCCGTAGTGCATTGATGGACAGTTATTGGCATGATCATGACCATTGGTGATAACACGATTATCCTTAGCCTGTAGTGCATTGATAATTCGTGGATGTGATACTAATGAATATCCTTGGCCCGTAGAGCATGGATAATTCAATGATGTGGATTATTTATTAAGTTGAGTCTCAGCGATAAATTGATGATAAAATTTTTAAATCATAGAAGATAGTAGATATCATGCTCTACTTGACTCTTCTAATGGATTGCTTGTTCCGTTGTAGTTAAACTTATTTTTTATTATCAGTTTAACACTGTTGAAGGTTAACGATAATTTATTCTGCATTATCTTAGTCATAATTTTACTTATTGGGCTAGTTAAGCTCACCCTTTTTCTTTCATTGTTCTCTTCAGGAAATGAGAACGTAGCCGGGACTAGTCGAGGAATGGAGTGACAGTCCGAGATGGTGGTTGTAGTAGTCCTCACTATTTTATAAAATAGTATAATAATAATTGTAATGACGAATTTATTTGAGTTTGGATACTGTCTACGAGATAATATCCGTGTTAAAACTCTCAGCTACGTTTTGTCGTATTGTATAATGAAGTTTGTATTTAAGTTATGTACCATATATTTGGCGACTCAGAATGGGTGATGTATACCTATTTTGGGGGCGTCACACCCACCATCTTCTTCCTTCTTCCATCAGTTTAAATCTGTGGGCAAAGCCATTGTTGGTCAATGATTTCCTTATAATTGAAAGCCTCCACTTCTCAAATTGAATTGTAAGAAAATCTGATAAGTTCCATAAAGAGATGGAATTGCATATTGAAGTAACAATTTGAAGTTAGAATCAAAGTTAGCAATTCAAGCTCCAAGAGGTAACATTTTTATTAAATGTTTGCTTAATTTAATTTTTGAAGAATTCTTAGAATTTCTTGTTAATTGATTTAATAATTGATGTCAAAATGTTATTTAAATTTGTATGTATGTATGGAGTCCATATGATTGGCTTAAGCATGCTTAATTGAAGGATATCATTTTGAGTTGCTGAAGTTCTGCAGGAGCAGAGCCATTCCTGGTTCTGTCCAGGAAGGGCGCAGCTGCGCCCTTCTACAGTTCAAAGACAGTGCATCTATGCCACTCCCATAGTTCAGAACAGCGTAGTTGCGCTGTGCACCAGGAAGGGATTCTGACTTCTGCTATATTTTGTTATCATGAACATGTTAGTTAGACTTAGTCATGCATGAAAATGATTATGACATGTGACGTAGAGTTCCTTTCATATCATGAGTTGCTCAATCATTCTAGTGAACCAACTTCTCTAAAAGAAAACTTGAGTTTTGAAAGCAAACTTAGACAAAACTTATGAACCTTAAGTTCTGACCTTATGAGCATGTGTACATGACCTAGCTATGAATGAAATGTGATTTAAAGTTACCTTGATGATAATCAACTTGTGATAACTTGGTTTAAAAATGACTTTTAAAGAAAACTTAGAAACCTTGAAATGAATATTTACAAACATGACGATATTTACATCCTGAACTTATAGAATAACATGCTAGTACTATTCATGTCTCTAAACATGGACTAGAAGTACACTCACCTAGTTTGACACAATGTAAGTTATCCAAACATGTTTTAAAAGTAAGTTTTCAAATGATAAACTATGCTAGTTATGCATAGACAAGTCGGATACATGCGAGAATGCGTAGTAAAGCTTACTTAGCATTATCATGTGGTTAATGTTCGTATCTTTTTGTATGAACTCACTTAGCCATGAATAAAGGGAAATCTTCAAAATAAAGTTATAACTTTGGAAATAGACTTGAAGTGAATACGAGAGGTACCAAACATAGCCAAGACCTCTTAATGTGTATTTTGTTATGTGTTAATATCTATGCATGCTAATAAATGAGAAGACAAAGAATCAAGAACTCAAATATAATCTGGTCAGGGAATGGCGCAGCTGCGCCCATTCCAGGCCAAACTGCAACGCAGCTGCGCCGCAAGACAATTTTGCTAGACTATTTTAAATGTGATCTGAACCTGGTAGCATGCTTACATTGTTATCCTGAGTTATAAAAATAGAGTCTAAATGATGTTTTGAGTGTTCATTGGTGAAATGGTTATATAGTACCCGAATTTGATAAATTTTACTAAGGTTTGAAAAACGCAAGAACAATGTGGAGCATATACCTATGAGTTTTAAATGTGTATCAAACACATAGCTAAACAAGGGTGTGATAAATGTATATGAATGTTGATGTCAAGTATGTGTGACTAATGTTACCTATACATATATAGTTATCCTAAGAGCATGATAAGAAAGTGAAGTGAGGACTTTAAAAACCAAGTTAAAAAAATGTAACATTTATTATTACATTGAGAATGTATGGATGTATCTGACTAATGGGTATGAATCCACGATTATAAGTGCAAATAACTATAAGCAGTTAAGTTATAGTTGATAATCTACGAACCAGACAAGTCTTTCAGTTTCTATTTGCTATACAAATTTGATAACCGTTGGTTGAATTATATCATGCTATGAGGATGTTGATTTATATATGAAATGCATATGAGATATGTATGAAATTTGAAAAGTCAATCTATGATTATGTGTTTAAGAAGTTAATCTCTATAATTGTTATGTGAAAAGCAGCATGCGTGTTGAATTTAAATGATTATGATGGTATAAACTGCGTATATTATTATGTGCTATGTTATGCATGAAAACTGTTAAAATTATTGAGTTGTCGAGCTCACCCTTGCAAATAGCCATTTTTACAAGTTAAGGATTCACAGTAAAGTTACGTGCTACTTAATTGATAGAGTTCAATAGTATCACAAGAAGATTGATTTTTTTATCTGAAGTTATGATTTTGAACTATGTTTTAGGTTTCAGATGATGTACCTGATAGTTGTTTACGATGTTTAACTCATGTAGAGTGGTAAAGACGTACTATTCGATATATAAAGAATATCGAAATGAGATGTAAAATTTTATAATGTAACTCTGATGAATCAAAACATAAAATAAATTTGATTCAAAGATATGTAAATAATGAAGGTTGTGATTCAGGGAAATGAATAAAGAATTCAATTTTTTTTAATTATTTCGAATCTTATTAAGTATAACATCGACTATGATGTAAAGACGGGAAGGGTAAAAGACTAAGATTGAGAATTGACTTATGAAGGTTTTGGGATGGATTCATAGATCCTGAAAATAAAAAAGAATTAATAAATTAATTGGTATCAAAGCTAAGTTGTATTCATTGATTTATGAATGGAAGTTATTAATAATTAAACGAAGATAGTATCGTGACGCACTAGGTCTGAGGTTCATGGGACTCGGATTTGGGGGTGTTACACTCATGTGAGAGAGGAACATGTGAAAATATCAAAAATACATATAGAAATACCAGTTCCCTATAAATATTCATGTTGCTTCAACAAATTAAATGGTGGGGACCAAAGATTAAATATATCATCTCAATTCCTCCAATAAGTTAAAATAAGTAAACTACACCGAGAGTATTTAACTTGAGATATTCTAGGTCTATTACCAAGCAAAAGGTCCTAAATTCAATTTCGTAGACTATGTTATTAATAGGTCAATTTAAATTGTGTTTAAAAATAAACAAGTGTGTGTATGTATATATATATATATATAGCAAGGATCAAGTGCATACCTCTTATCTTACTCACCCGTACTCACCCCCATTTAGGCGACGGTTTCGGTCATACAACCGTCGTCTATACTTTTAGTGACGCTATATGTTGTCCGTCGCTAAAAGTATAGACAACGGTTGTATGACCAAAACCGTCGCCTAAAGGGGGGTGAGCACGGGTGAGTAAGATAAGGGGTATGCACTTGATCCGGACCGTATATATATATATATATATATATATATATATATATATATATATATATATATATATGTGTGTGTGTGTGTGTGTGTGTGTGTGTGTGTGTGTGTGTGTGTGTTTTGATGATAGCAAAATAAGAACTATACATTTTTACAAAAAATAGGATAGAATCATCTCCATAAGATTTTATATTACATGGTACATTATTTTATTTTTCTATGACTCAAATTCTTTAATTAGTCCAAACTGAACTATAATTCAATGATTTAACAAATTGACTAAAAGTATTTTTTTTTCAAATAAATTGACTCTAAGATTTTGGTTGTTATGGATTTCAGTATATAAGCGTAGAGTAAAATCCTCATATCGTAGAATAACTTAGTTGTATGATACTAGTAGCTCTGCTCGACGATTTTGATCTTTTTGGCTTTTAGTATAGAAACATAAAGTGAATCTTTAGATCGTAGAATGACTTAGCTCTACGATGCTAGTAGCTCTGCTATATTACTCTACGATTTTGGTTGTTCTAGATCTAAGTGTAAAAATGTTGAGTGAATCCACAGATCGTAGAATGAATTAACTCTACAATTTTGGTCGTTCTGGCCTTCCATACAGAAATGTATAGTGAACTTTCAGATCGTAGAACTTCACTTCTTAACTCTACAAACTTATATTTCACTCAATGATCGTAGAACGTCACTTCTTAACTCTACAAACTTATATTTCACTCGACGCGCAAGGGTCGTGAGATCCATCAAGTTATCATGAATCATTACAGCAACAGGCATAGTCCGTGTCGACCTTCTATTTACCACATACGTCCGGATTGCTTTAACCTATATAAAGATCTTTGTAGCCTGATAGAATACATACTTCGAGATGTATAATTATATGCTTAAGGAATTTTATATCATTCAGGGATTTTCATGTAGATATCATTATCTAATAATCCATACAGATATGTTGTAACAACATCCATTAATCGCATATTCAAATTTTCTTTTGCTACCAAGCTAATTAAAAATCTAAATGTAATTGCATCCATTACAGAAGCATATGTTTCTTCATAATCAATAGCGGGTCTCTGTGAGAAGCCTTATGCTACAAGTCACGTTTTATACCTTATAATTTTATTTTTCTCATTTTATTTACGTAAAAATACATATTTGTATCCAAAAGGAATTACACCTTTAGGTGTTCGGACTACAGGTCCAAAAACTTCACGTTTACTTAGTGAATTTAATTTTGTTTGACTTGCCTCTTTCCATATTGGCCAATCACTTCTACGTTGACATTCATCAACAGTTTGTTGTTCATATTCATGATCATTACTTCTGGTAATATTAACAGCAACTTTATATGAAAATATGTTATCGATAATAATTTTATTTCTATCTAATACTTCTCATGTATGTGCTTAATGAATCGAGATCTCATTATTTTAAAGAATATTAACCCTCTTCCAGGGATAACTTGTCCTTTTCAGGGGATAACTCTTCAAGCATTTTATTTCCAGGAGATTTTTGTTCATAATTTTTGGATAGATCAATTATTTATGTGGTATGTTTCATGGGTATAGCCTCTTTATAGGTTGTAACTTGTTTTTCTTGTATTTTCCTCTTTCGGGGAATTTTATCTTTAACACCGATCGATCTTCTATGCTTCAGGTATGGCTTTGATTCATTTGTTGTTGTATTAACTGATTGTCGTACAGGGACTTCAATCCGTGTTGGAGTATTAGTAGATGGAATGTGAGATTTCACTATTTTCTTATTATCGGTGAATACATATGGTAATTGATTTGCAATTCCTTACAAATGAATAATCCTTTGAACTTCCAGTTCACTTTGATTTATACGAGGATCAAGATGAGATAACGTTAAAACTGTAATGACCGAGAAAATTGAATTATAATGTAAATTAATTTTATTTGATTATATTGAATAAAATTATATTATATGTTTATTATAATGAGTAAGCCAGTTGAAGGTTGTTCGATAACCTAGGATGTATGGATGTATGATCGTAAGATTCTGACTAAGTGATAGAAATAAAGTGTATGAAGTTCCAAGATGAAAATAAAAGTTTTATGAGAAATTCTCTGAAAAATACTATTCATCCATTTCTGCTCGGGAATTATTTTTGAATTTCTGAGAAATACATAATGATAGAATTATGAGAAAAGATGGATTATCCAATAATAATTCAGTTATGACTAATTTAGTTTTTCACTTGCGTACTTAATTTGAGAAGGATAAGGAAAGTGAAGATTCGAATAAACAATGATTAAGTATAATAAGAAAGTTATTATACATGAAAGAATGCGATTATAATACAAGATATTGTACAAGTATGATATGAAATATAATACAATATATATTTTGAATATTATACGAACTATTATACGAGAAGAATACGATAATTATATGTTAAGAATACGAATAAGTCTTAATGTACTAGTAAAGATTGGACTTAGACTTTGTCAAGCTTAAACTAACTAATTAGCAAACCCAAATGACAGATGAATGAGGCCTAATGACAAATATAGTCAAGGACCAAATATAATTTAATTCAAGCCCAAGGTTAGGTCCGAATTGAATTAAACATAAGCCTGAACCAAGAACCGAACCCGTGGGTCGAACCATTGCATCTTTGGGTGGGTAAAACCCATGGGCCAACCCATGGATTAGCATAGTCGGCCATAATGGCCATGAGGTGTCCAAGATTCTTTAAGAAGCTTGGTTAAGGATGTGTATTAAGGAGGTGATTAAGGAGGTGGCATTTAATGCTTTGATGACTCACACTTTCAAATCAATTGTGAGATTGATTTGTGTGGTGGATGATTCGGGTAGGTTTTGTAAGATTGGAAACTTAAGGGTTTTAATTGTGCAAGAACTAACTTAAGTGATTAACATATAAGTTAGAAATGTATTCAAATGACCTTTCTACCCCAACTCTTGCAATTCTATAAATAGGAAGCATTAGTATTCATTTTTCATTCCTTTAGCAATTCACGAACACTTGAGCTTATACACTTTGAGAGAGAGGGAGAGAATTTCGGAATTTGCTAAGGAAGAAGAAGAAGAAAGCTAGATAATTCAACCAACTCAAGAACACCAAGAGGTAATGAAGTTTAAACCCTTAATCTTCATCTCTTCAATTTAATTTTTGATAGAGAAGTGGTTATTGGTGAAGCATGTCTCATACGGAGTAATAAGGAGGGCTATTAGAGGACTAAAACATTAATAACCATGTATCAAGGGAAATCATAATCGAATGATGAAGAATGTATTGAAGATAACGTGAAAACTTAGCGCATGTTGTTGATGGATAAGTTTAAAACCATCGTGTGTAGGATTAAATGTTATATGCTTGGTTAGAATGATAGATGTTTGAATAATAAAATGAATCCATTTTGAACAGAGTAAAAATTACGTATAACGAAGTTATGACAACATTTCTAAGAAAAGACATTAATCGTTGAAATCATAGCTAACTAGGATTTTTGAACAAAAATGGGATGTTAATAACGAACCTAGAAAGCTATGGTTTTATGAACATATTGAAGATCATGAAATTTATGAGTTATTGATGCAAGAACTAATGAATTCAGACATCTTATAAACGAATTATGGATGAACGAGCGAAGAACGCTCAAGAATATAAAATAAACCAATAATGAAAATGTAATCAAGTGGAAGATTCGTTAACGGATTTAGAAAATTATTCTGTCTGGGGGAAATTGAAATGTGTAAAATAATTAAGAAAATGGTTTTTGAACAAAGTTATTCCGAGGTATAACGATCAAGTTATGAGCTCGGGAAGGAAGTGTGTCAGAAATAGCATGATAAATTAAAAAAATTCAAAGGGCTAAGGGAGGAGCCGCAACGCCGCACAGTGAAGGAATTAGGGAGATGCAGCGCTAGCACCGGATCCCAACTACTGTTAATATGCGCTGCAGCGCAGCACATAACAAAGGGCACATCACTAGTGTTGGGCCAGAGCAAAAGCCAGAGAAGAATGTTTAAGAGCATAAAAAAATGGGGAGTGATTAGTGAACCTTAATTAAACCTAAAGTAACATCCTAATGGGTGATTAAACCTTAAGTTTAACAAATCAAATGTTGGTTTAAGTATACAAATTATAAATGCAAAGTACGTAAATGATTTTTGTCGATCGTATTCGCGTCAAACGAATGTATTAGGTTTACAAAAGTTTTAATACCTGGATGTTGAACATGAATTCTAACTTATAACATTTAATGTTGTAAAGATGTGATGAATGTTAAATATACAAATGTTATTAGTTTAACGATTCGGTTAAGCTATGCAATAAGGAGAAAATAGTTTAAACAATACGTATTGATTGTTATGTGACCTAATTTGGTGTGCTATGTGATTATAACATGTAGAATCTATAAAGATCAAAAGAAAAGTGAATTAACGCTTGAAGCAAGTTTTCTAAACCCTTGTCTGTACTTTATGTTAGACAAGTTTTATAGTTTATGTATGGTATGCATGAACTGATTAAAAGAAGAAGTTAATGTTATCCGCTTCGACTAGACAAGACTTAAAAGTATTTTGTTAATTTCATTACAATCTTTCAAAATATTATGGATATTGTTATCCTATGCCAACTACTTGGTACGGATTCAAAGGTAAGCATAAGTATGAATAAACAAAGGTTTTAGTCGTGAATCAACTGGCACGTGAGTTTGCCAAAACTTAAACGTAGATACGTTTAACGTAGTAGTTTTATAAAACATAGAGTACTATAGGCTGATCACCTAGATGTGCTCGTAAGAAATATTGGACTTACGGACTAAGTGCTGAATTATCCTTTTCAAAAAAAGAATGAATGATGTGCTCATGGTCTTTAACCAAACTCAAAGTTTAACTAATGTTTATCATTGTTAAAAGTTTTAAAGAAAAGAGAAGTGCTATTTTGATTTATTCATAGTATTTCATAACTATTTGTTCAGTTATAGAAGATAAAATCATATGATTCTTGATTGTTGTTTCATTATAACAGTTCAACTTGCTGAGCTAGTTATGCTCACTCTTGCTTGAATTATATGATTGCAGCTAAGAATGAACGGATCGAAAGATTCAGTAAGGACAAAGAAAAGGACAAGGCGAATAAGTAGTTATCCTTGTAATATAATAATATTACTTTTGTATTAGTTTAATACTATGACAAAGAACATATGTAATGGTTACAAAAAACCTAGGAATGAACTTATTATTATGTAATAAATAGTAAATATATTCACTCTATTGATGTATTTAAGTTGAATGTATGTATAGACAGTAGCACCGTGTAGCACCATCTATCGGGTTGAAAGATACCCGAATTTAGGATAGGGCAAATTTTTTGGTTTTTTCGAGTTCTCGGACGGGACCGAACCAGCCTGCTCATTACAAAAAGAATTGGTCCGATTTTGGTACGAAAAAAATTAGAATATATCGGTACCGAATTGGTACTAAACCGATTTACGGGTTCGGTATACCGGTCCAACTGGTACTGGTGTCAATATCAAAATTTGGCCGATTTCGATACCGGTTCGGTTCGGGACGATTTTTATCGGTTGCACACCCTTACCCAAATTGGGGGAGTCACATAAACATTCCAAGTAATCTCACGTTGTGGAAAGATTGTTTCATTAAAATGACAATCCTCAAAATGTGCCTTAAAACATCACCAGTTAGAGGTTTAAGATATCTAATGATAGATGGAAATCAAAACTCATATAAATTCTAAGTCCACGTTTAGGACCCATCTTTGTAAGTTGTGGGGGTGCAATAGGTATATACAGCACCACCAAATGTGTGCAAGTGAAAAATATTTGGTTGTTGGCCAAGCACAAGTTGTAATAGTGTTAATTTATGATAAGTAGTTGGGCTAATGAGAACTAATGATGCAACATGTAAAATAGTGTAACCCCAAGCAGAAACTGGTAATTTTGATTTCATAAACAAAGGTCGAGCAATAATTTGAAGTCTCTTGACAAGTGATTCAACTAAACCATTTTGAGTATGTCAATGGGCAATATGATGTTCAACATCAACTCTAATTAACATTCAATAATCATCAAAAGCTTGAGATATGAATTCACCAGCATTATCTAAACGAATTTTTTTGTACCTGCAGGTATATCCAACGGAATTTTCGGTCGCAAGTGCTAGCTTCCGACAGAAAAGTGGAGGCTTAAAAAATATTATAATTAATGTTTTCGACTGAATCTTCTGTCGAAGTTAACTTATTTCCGACAAAAAATTTCAAATTTTCTTAATTTTGGAAAACTTATTTTCTACGGAAATTCCGTCGGAAATACCTTATTCCGTCGAAAATAAAATAATTTTTTTAAAATAATTTTTTAAAATTTTAATTTCCAGGTATTTAAACCAATTTTTTTGTACCTGCAACCTGTTTCAGCCCAATAACAGTAATATATTCCAGTCATTCAACATATATATCGCTAAAAACTTGTATATATCATTTGTCAAATAATCGTCAATTAAGCTAACAATTACAAATGATCTACTAACTCATCAACAATTTCAAATATAATTTAATGTTCCAAAAATTATATACAATATTATTTACAAAACTTTACAGAAGCAACTAGACTACAATAAGTACAAATGATCGATAAATGAGTCTATAAACTAGTATGAGGATCATCTTCGGGTGTAGTTGGACGACGATGCTGCTCTGGTGTATGAAGATCTACATCGTCGTCCCCCCGCTTGCCATCGCCATCGTCATCACCACCCTATTGATAGAATTAAAATAAAAATCATTAGTCCGTATATATATGAGAATTAAAAATATTTTGTTAAATGAAAATAACATAAACACACAGAATACCTGAGTAGGCAGGGGCTGACAAAAATCCTGCTCTAGGAGGGTAACCACCATCCGGAGCATCTCACTGCCCAATGAGTTGAACTTCTCATGCGGTAAGTCTGTTCTCTTTACGGAGGCCCCATCTAAAACCTCTTGAACGAGTTGGTGAAGACGAGTCCTATTAGGTAACTGCTGACGAAGAAAAATCGGATCGGTATAGAACCTAACCAACACTGCCGCGATCAACCTCTGTAATAACTCATCGT
Organism: Panax japonicus; assembly: GCA_020205505.1. Taxonomy (NCBI): domain Eukaryota; kingdom Viridiplantae; phylum Streptophyta; class Magnoliopsida; order Apiales; family Araliaceae; genus Panax; species Panax japonicus. The sequence goes on from CM035098.1 coordinate 44,715,565, forward strand.
CCAAGCCAATGTCCATATGAGATGGTCCAATGGGTGCTCTCGGATGCTAGCGCTTGCCAGATCTTGCAAAAATATATAACTGGCTATCATCAATAATTTATAAGTTCTGATAAGTTATGAGAATTCCGTGAAACATAAAGAATTAATATTATTACCTCCAGGTAGTGTATATGCGGGTATCCTCGGCAGACCCACCACTCGATACCTACCGGTACTACTTGTAGGGGGATCCTGAGACTCAACTCATAGTCTCAGCTCACTACTAAAAAAATGGTTATTTGTAATGGCCAAAATCTATCACAAGAACTTGAAAAATCATCATGAAAGGTTTATGTGATAGCTTTAAGCATCACAATAGTCGTCTTATATACTCCCATCATGAAAGGTTTTACGCGATGGTTTTGACAATCACGCAAATGCTTAGTGCTTTTGTGATGATTAATACAATCGCATTAACACGTAATCTATTGTGATTTTTAAAGTCATCACAAAAAAATACGACTTTAGGGATCAAAGGTAAAAAACGTGAAACTCTATTTATAGATAATTTATTTCACTATATTAACTGACTCAAATGATACTCGTAGGATTTGAACCCTCCCCCCATTTGCTAACTAAATAATAAGTATTACCACTACACCAAAGCCCAAATAATGATTATAATTTTAAAACATAATATAAAAGGAAACATGTATTAATTGACTTACTAAATAAAATTACTTCCAAATAAGATTTGGTGATTGCAATTTTTGTCACAAATACTCTATAATGATTGTAAACATAATCATCACTAAGAGGCATCATAAATTTTATTATTTTGTGATGGCTTGAAAATTCCATAAAAAATACCTTCTTTTTGTATTTACAAATAAAAGTCGTCACAAAAATTTATCTTTTTTAATGATTGTCATAACCGTCATAGAATATTGTGTTGATTATTTCTAACATTAAAATATTAGTGATAGTTTAAATGCAATAATGAAAAAGGTTATATCTATAAGTGATGACTTAGTGCGTCTTAAAAAAGAAAATTTATTTTATGTGAAAATTTTGGTGATTGACATGGCCATCAAAATTATAATACATTGATTGTGACGCCCCCAAAACAGGTATACATCACCCATCTCGAGTCGCTAGATACATGGTATGGAACTCAACTACAAACATAATTATACTACTGTCGTGCAAAATACGACAAAACATAGCTGAGAGTTTAAACACGAATATTGTCTTCTAGATAATATACACTCTCAATGGAGTCCTCATTACAATTATTATCACACTATTTCACAAAATAGTGAGAACTACTAAACCAACTTATCCTGAACCGTCACTCCATTTCCCGACTCGTCCCACCTATATTCTCATTTCCTGAAGAGAACAATGAAAGAAAAGGGTGAGCTCAACTAGCCCAATAAGAAATATTATGACTAAGATAATGCATAATAAATTATCCTTAGCCTTCAACAGTATAACAACTGATAGAATACAATAGACAACAAGTTTTAGATCATAAATTGCAGCGGAATAAGCAATCCATTAGAAGAGTCAAGTAGAGCATAAAATCTACTATCTTCTATGATTTAAAAAGTTTTTCATCAACTTTATCGCTGAGACTCGGCTTAATAAATAAATCACATCCTCGAATCATCTTTGCACCACAGCCAAGGATATTCATGTAATCATCAATGGTCATGATTATACCGAATAAGCCCTGGTCATAATCATACCAACAACTGTCAATCAATGAACTACAGGCCAATGAGGACTTTTACCACATCATTCGTTACATTATGGTCATGATTATACCGAATAATCCCTAGTCATAATCATACCAAGTCCATTTATGCACGTAAGCCAAAGATGACTTTCATCACAATATAAGCATGATGATGTTGACCATGACATAACAATTCAATAAAACAAGTTGAAGGATAAATTTTAAAGATTTATAATTTAATTTATCCAGAATTCAATAACGTTCAAATTGTCAACATGATACTGCTTTGCGGAGTAAAATTCAAGAATAATATTTATGTATCAAAAATAATTTGGACAGAAAAGAAATATATTTTTTGGGTGAATAGTACTTCGGGAAAAGTACCTCGTGAATAGTACCCCGACATGAAAAGTGTCCCGAATACCCGAGTGAATGATTCTAAAGTGAATAGTAATTCGATGAATAGTAACTCATAAATAGTACTCCAGCACGAAAAGTGTCCCGAATACCCGAGTGAATAATACTAGAGTGAATAGTAACCAGGTGGATAGTGACCCATCAATAGTAACTCGTAAAAAAAATATCAAAGAAAATGATATTCCATGACGAGTACAAAAGAAATGATATCTCAGACGAGTATAATAGATTATACGAAACTGCAAATGGATTTTCACCCGCCATGCGGTAATCCACGTAGACAGATCATTTCCACAATTTAATAAAAATGAATACGAAAGATCGTTCACCATGCATGCGGTAATCCACATAGACAGGTTATTCCAACAGAATAATAAAGAATGGAATAACAGAAGAATTCACCATGCATACGGTAGTCCGCGTAGACAGGTTATTCCAATAGAATAATAAAGAATGGAATAACAGAAAAATTCACCAGGCATACGATAGACCGCACAGACAGGTTATTCCAACAGAATAATAAATAATGGAACCAGGTCATACGTAATACGTACAGACAGGATATTTCAACAGAATAATAAAGAATGGAACTAGGTCATACGTAATCCGCATAGACAGGATATTCCAACAGAATAATAAAAATGGAATAACAGAAGAATTTCACCATGTATGCGGTACTTTGCATAGACAGGTTATTCCAACATAATAATAAAGAATGGAATAACAGAAAATTTTCACCATGTATACAGTACTTTGCATAAACAGGTTATTCCAACATAATAATAAAGATTGGGATAACAGAAGAATTTCACCATGTATGCGGTACTTCGCATAGACATGTTATTCCAACATAATAATAAAGAATGGAATAACAGAAGCTCTCTTCATGAATACGAAAGAAATAATACCCCTTACCATAGAAGAAGACTGGATACTGGAATAGTAAGGTAGCAGACTTCTCTACTTCTTTCTCTCTATAATTTCTCTCTATAATAATTGCTCTATAGCTTTAGTGAATTGGTGAGAAATGAAGGAAGAATGAGCTTCTATTTATAGGAAAATATAGTTTCGATAATTGAACATTTTGGGACTCGAAATATTACAGTATAATACCTTCATCTTTTCCTTCATTTTTAATTTAGTCCTGCAAGTATTATCAAACTTGCACCACCTCCCCTAATAGTAAATCATGTGACTTAATAGTTCTAGACATGTGAAAATACGAATTACAGTATAGTACCTCCATCTATACCTCCATTTTTAACTTAGTCATGCAAGTATTATCAATCTTGCACCAACTCCCCTAATAGTAAATGAATGTGAATCAATAGTACACACATTTGAACAAATAGTTATAATCATGTGAATCAATAGTAATTAATTGCTCATTTATCCGGTTAATTACCCGATTAGTCAATATAACCTCCAGACATCAATTATTATCGAAATAAATGTCAATTTTCACTAACACTAATAATTCCCACACAATGGAACTATCAATTTCATCTTTAATCAACACGAACTTATTCATCATTAATATTATAATTCACAATATTTAACAACCAGGTCGTTCCCAGGAAAGAGGGGCTTTCCGATAAGGATTTCTCCTTATTGGCTGGCAATTAGGTGACCAAACCTCTTCTTGACAGAACTTCTAGACATTGTTAATTATGAAAATAATAATATGAATAACTTATCATCTCAATTATTGATTTAATAATATATAAAATATTGACAATAATTGAATCAAATAACGTGAGATATTATGCAGCAATTACTGTAGCAATAATTGAATAAAACTGAGTATCTTCTCACGTAAGCATCAATAATAAAAAATATTGTACAATACCGTGTGCTACTATGCAACCACGCATATTACTGTACTTTTATCACCGATTATTTTATGAAAACTTTCTTACTTTAAAATTTTTTCAAATATCACCCTTAACTTTAACCTTTTATTAATTTAACTATTTACTAAAATAGAAAAATTGAATACTTTTATTTGATAAAATTTGGGATCTCACATTGATGGCAAAATTATCCATCACTAAGAGCCATCATATATACTATTATTTTGTGATTGCTTGAAAAGTCCATCACAAATTACTATCTTTTGTGGTTATTTTTAAAAACTGTCACAAAGTTCCGTGACATATTCTTTTTTTCTAGTAGTGGCTCCTCATCTCGAGATTACTCAACCTGGGGAGTAGGGATGGTGGAATCTAATGTGACGCTTCCAAAATAGGTACACATCACCCATCTTGAGTCGCCAAATACATGGTACAAATTCAAATACAACTTAATTATACAACAGTCGTGTAAAATACGACAAAACATATGCTATGAGTTTTAATACAATTATTGTAATCTAGACAATATCCACACTCAATTGAGTCCTTATTGCATTTATTATCACACTATTTAACAGAATAGTGAAGACTACTAATACTATTATCTGGACCATCACACCGTTCCCCGACTAGTCCCTACTACGAACTCATTTCCTGAAGAGAATAATGAAAGTAAAAGGGTGAGCTCAACTAGCCGAGTAAGAAATATTATGACTAAGATAATATAAAATAAATTATCGTTAGCCTTCAACGGTATTAAACTGATACAATATAACAAATATCAAGTTTAACTGCAGCGGAACAAGCAATCCATTAAAAGAGTCAAGTAGAGAATAAAATCTATTATCTTTTATGATTTAAAAGGTTATTCATCACTTTTATCGCTGGGACTCAGCATAATAAATAATCCATATCATCCCTGGACTACGGCCAAGGATATTCATTAGTATTACAACCATAAATTATCCATGCACTACGGGCCAAGGATATTCGTGTATTCATCAATGGTCATGATCATGCCAACAACTGTCCATCAATGCACTACGGGCCAATGAGGACTTTTACCACATCATTTGTAACATTACGGTCATGATTATATCGATTAATCCCTTGTCATAATCATACCAAGTCCATCTATGCACTACAGGCCACAGATGACTTTCAACATAATATAAACATGAGGATGATGACAACGATATAAGAATTCAATAAAATAAGTTCAAGAATTAATTTATCCAGGAACTAATAATGTCCAAATTGTCAACATGATACTTCTTTGTAGAGTAAAATACAAGAATGCTCAGAAAAATATTTCCATGAAAAGATACTGGATGAAGCGCAAATATCAAGGATATTTCACTAATTTCATAGAGTATAGAAGTTAAAACTTTAACCAGCTGAGTATAATAAAGAATGGAATAACAAAAGAAATCACCAGGCATGTGATAGACCGCACAGACAAGTTATTCCAACAGAATAATAATTAATGGAACCAGGTCAGGCGTAATACGCACCGACAGGATATTCCAACAGAATAATAAATAACGGAACCAGGTCATGCGTAAACGCACAGACAGGATGTTCCAACAGAATAATAAAGAATGGAATAACAGAAGAATTTTACCATGTATGCGGTACTTCACATAGACAGGTTATTCCAACATAATGATAAAGAATGGAATAACAGAAGAATTTCACCATGTATGCGGTACTTCGCATAGACAGGTTATTCCAACATAATGATAAAGAATGGAATAACAGAAGAATTTTTCCAAGTATAGGGTAGCCCGCGTATACAGGTTATTCCAACAGAATAATAAAGAATGGAATAACAAAAGTTCTCTTCATGAATACAAAAAAAATAATACCCCTTACCTTAGAAGAAACGGGATATAGAAGTAGTGAAGGAATAGAATACTTTTCTTCTTTCTCTCTATATTTTCTCTCTCTAGAGTTTCAGTGAATTCGTAAGAAATAATGAAGGAATGAGTTTCTATTTATAGAAGAATGGACTGAATAGTAACTAATTCATGAACGGTCCAAATTGATTTACTTTTAAACGGACGGTCCATATTGATTTACTATGCAGTATTAATAAAATATTCTAATAAAATAAAATCTTTTAAATAAAATATAATATATTCTATTTATAGTCTAATAAAATAAATAACTTTATAAAATTATTCTATTTTATATAAAAAGATTTTACTATGAAAAACACTATGCAGGCACTATGCAAACACTATGCCTAATAAAATATAATATATTCTAATTATTGTCTAATAAAATAAATAACTTTATAAAAGTATTCTATTTTAAATAATAAGATTTTACTATACAAGTACTATGCAGGCACTATACAAACACTATGTATAATAAAATATAATATATTCTAATTATTGTCTAATAAAACAAATAACTTTATAAAAGTATTTTATTTTATATAAAAAGATTTTACTATGTAAAACACTATGCATAATAGAATATAATATATTCTATTTATAGTCTAATAAAACAAATAACTTTATAAAAGTATTATGTTTTATATAAAAAGCTTTTCTATTTTATTACATTAATAATACTAATAAAACAAAATTTATATAATATATATATATATATAAACTTCCGTGACTTCATAAACAGACACCTCAATATATTTAATAACATTTATCATCATTATTATAATTCACAATATTAATCGACCAGGTCGTTCCCAGGAAAGAGGGGGCTTTCCAATAAGGATTTCTCCCTATTGGCGCACAATTAGGTGACCAAATCTCTCCTTGACAGAACTTTTAGACATCGTTAATATTGCAAATAATAATATTAACAACTTTGTTATCTCAATTATTGATTTAATAATATATAAAATATCGATAATAATTGAATCAAATAACGTGAGATACTATAAAATAATTATTGTAGCAATAATTGAATAAAAACTGACTTCTCACGTAAGCATCAATAATCAATACCGTGTGCTACTATGCAACCACGCGTATTACTGTACTTTTACTACCGAGTAGTTCAACAGTTAACGGTAAAATTTTCGTAGTTATTTTCATAAAATATTTTTGTCGTTTTCTCAATCCGACAATAATTTCGTTGTGGGGTCCACCAATAATTGTGTTGTCGTACGAATATTCCTTGTTAAAACGAATATTCCCCGACCAATCAAATATTATACAACAACTTGCATACTTTGTAAAATTTATAAATATTACCCACAACTATAATATTATATCAAATTCACACCATAATAAAAAAACAGTTTTGAGAAATTTAAATTTTTATTCATAAAATTTGGGGTCTCACAATCTCCCCTCCTTTTGAAATTTTGTCCTCAAAATTTACGTACGTACCTGGTATGCTGAAGAGGTGAGGATACCTTGACTTCATTTCAGATTCTAACTCTTGAGGTATAACCCTTGAGTGTTGAATACGATCCTTCTTATCCAAGATTTTAACACGTATCTCCTCATACATTAAATCTTCTGCTATCTCGTCTAGTTCTAATTTAATAACGTGGTTCGGGTCATCCACATATTTACGTAACATTGATACGTGAAAAACGTTACGAACACGCGATATACTTGGCGGTAAAACGAGTCTATAGGCCACAGTTCCTACTCGGTCAAGGATTTCAAATGGGCCAATAAAATCTAGGGTTTAGATTTCCTCTCTTCATCGATTCTTGCTTCTAGAATAACGCCCTTTTGAACCTTCTTCTTCACATTCATCAGCTCTGAGTATGTAGCTTGAACGGCTTTAACTTTATCAATTAAAGTCGATTCAAATCGTATATTCGTTATCTTCACGTGGGTCCCTAGAGTCTTTAACTCTATTTTCATCATTTGTAAGTTATACAAAATGGGTTTTTGTGTTAACAATGTCGCACTCATAACCGCATACGATCTTCTACTCAACGCGTCAGCTACAACGTTCTCTTTTCCACGATGGTATTGAATGGTACGATCGTAATCTTCAACAGCTCGAGCCAACGTCTTTAGTGCATGTTACGTTCTTTTTAGTTGAAGAAATATTTAAGGGTTTTAGAAATGGGGTTTTGTACTGGGGTCAGTACAATATTCGATTTCACGCTCTGGGGTAGGCCAAGAAGTCTTCAGGAATACATCAGGAAATTTATTAACAATAGAAATATCATTTAAAACTGTGACCCTCATCCAAGACTTGGATAGCACATCACATTGATACCTATCAACTTGCCACCGTTATTCACGACGTCCCCTACAGAAAGTCTGGTTTAGGTGCATTCCACACAAGGAAGTCGCCAAGGAAAGGTTCGGGGCTCTTTACTTATGGCTTGATATGACAATGATTGACTTTAGTGGTTTGATTGCTTTAATTCGCATAATAGGTTGGTTAGGAATATGAAAGCTAACAACCTTACGAAAAGCATGATGAGTAGTTAACCAATCGATTCCTAAAATCACATCAAGTGCAAGTATTTTCAAAGAGATAAGATTGACAAGTAACGTGAAAGTGTCGATTTGAATCAAACAAGATTTATAAACAGTGGAGGTAACGAAGGTTTCTACTAATGAAGTTTCAACCAATAAGTCAAAGTCTAACTTCTCTGGAGTCAAATTTAAACGTTGAACACAACTAGGTGAAATACAAGAGTGGGTAGAACCGGTATCGAATAAGGTATAGACTTTGCAAGAGTTTATGATTAACTTACCCGTGATAACTTCGTTCGGGTTCCTCGATAAACTCTCTTACTTAAACTACCAATTTTGTCTTGTCTGGGACGGCCTTTGATGCTTCCATCCCAGTTGGACTTGACTTTGGTGCACGACAAAATCGGGCTAGGTGACCTTCTCTTCCACAATTGTAGCATGCTTTGGATGGCATCGCGCAGTTTGGACTGATGTGTCCCTCCCCTCTACATTTGAAGCATATGATAGGTGGTCGTTCTCCTTCCTTAACAACGGGTGCTGATGCTGACGTCTTTCTATCATTGTTGAATTTCTTCTAATTGAAATGTCCATTCTTATTGTTTTGGCCATGATTCTCACCGAAGTGGTTACCATTTTTGGCATGTTGATTCCCTCCACGTTTATTTTCACCGCTTCGATGATTACTATCACTAGTATTATCATTTTGTCGGCTGCTCTCTTTTGGTTGGGTTGACTCATTATCGCGCTCCAATAACTGAGCCCTATTAACAAACACAGTTTATGAGAGATAAGATATTGACATATCTCGGATTTCAAACCTCTTAGAAACATTCGCGTCATTCTCTCCTCATTATCAACCATATGGGATGCAAATCGGGACAACTCAGCAAACTTGGCTTCGTACTGCGACACAGTCATATTGTTTTGCTCCAGCTTGATGAATTCTACCTCTTTCATGTGACGAATACTTTCGGGAAAGTACTTGTCGTTGAACAATTCTTGGAACTTCTCCCAAGTCATCTTCAGTGCGGCAGGTTGAGTACACTTTACAGATTCCCACCAGTAATCTGCCTCTGCCCACAACATGAAGGTGGCAAAGGGAATCTTTTGCTCCTTGGAGCATCCCAAGACATCAAATATCTTTCAGATCTGCTTTATCCACGTCTCCGCCTTAAGTGGTTATGGCTCTCCAAAAAACTCCGGTGGTCCCAGTTCCTTGAATTGCTTAGCGGTGACCGTATGAGAGTTGCCAGTGTTTTCACCTGCATTTTGGACATGAGCCACTCTTGTCTGATGTTGCATGAATTGCATAAAGCCTCTGAACATTCCATCGTTCATCATTTGGTTAGTGTTGTTTTTTGCATTAGGATTATCGTCTTCCTAATGCACATTATCCTGATTATTGTTCTGTGGAGACTCAACGGTCTACTGTGCTCCATTCATGTTCTCAACATTCTCGGATGTCATTTTCAAATACTGTCACAAAACAAGGGTTAATTAACATATCACAAATTATCCCTATACTCTGACCGACCAATTAAATACCAAATAAACTTAGGTAGGTCATACTAGCGAAGGAATTCTCCGTCTCTCCCCTCCTATTTCTTGTCTCACATCTCAGCCAGGGATCATATCCCTAAGCTTTGATACCAACTGTGACGCCCCCAAAATAGGTATACATCACCCATCTTCAGTCGCCAAATACATGGTACAAAATTCAAATACAACTTAATTATACAACAGTCGTGTAAAATACGACAAAATATATGTTATGAGTTTTAATATAAATATTGTCATCTAGACAATATCCACACTCAATTGAGTCCTCATTACATTTATTATCACACTATTTAACAGAATAGTGAAGACTACTAATGATATTATCTAGACCATCACTCCGTTCCCCGACTAGTCTCTGCTACGTTCTCATTTCCTGAAGAGAACAATGAAAGTAAAAGGGTGAGCTCAACTAGCCCAGTAAGAAATATTATGACTAAGATAATACAGAATAAATTATCGTTAGCCTTCAACAGTGTTAAACTGATACAATATAACAAACATCAAGTTTAACAGTAGCGGAACAAGCAATCCATTAAAAGAGTCAAGTAGAGAATAAAATCTACTATCTTTTATGATTTAAAAAATTTCATCACTTTTATCGTTGGGACTCAGCTTAATAAATAATCCACATCATCCCTGCAATACGGCCAAGGATATTCATTAGTATCACAACCACAAATTATCCATGCACTACGGGCCAAGGATATTCGTGTATTCATTAATGGTCATGATCATGCCAACAAATGTCCATCAATGCACTACAGGCCAATGAGGACTTTTACCACATCATTTGTAATATTACGGTCATGATTATATCGATTAATCCCTTGTCATAATCATACCAAGTCCATCTATGCACTACAGGCCACAGATGACTTTCAACATAATATAAACATGAGGATGATGACAACGATATAAGAATTCAATAAAATAAGTTCAAGAGTTAATTTATCCAGGAACTAATAACGCCAAAATTGTTAACATGATACTTCTTTGTAGAGTAAAATTCAAGAATGCTCAGAAGAATATTTCCATGAAAAGATACTGAATAAAGCGCAAATATCAAGGATATTTCACTAATTTCATAGAGTATAGAAGTCAAAACTTTAACCAGCCGAGTATAATAAAGAATGGAATAACAAAAGAAATCACCAGGCATGCGATAGACCACATAAATAGGTTATTCCAACATAATAATAATTAATGGAACCAGGTCAGGCGTAATACGCACCGACAGGATATTCCAACAGAATAATAAATAACGGAACCAGGTCATGCGTAAACGCACAGACAGGATGTTCCAATAGAATAATAAAGAATGGAATAACAGAAGAATTTTACCATATATGCGGTACTTCGCATAGACAGGTTATTCTAACATAATGATAAAGAATGGAATAATAGAAGAATTTCACCATGTATGCGGTACTTCGCATAGACAGATTATTCCAACATAATGATAAAGAATGGAATAACAGAAGAATTTCTCCAAGTATAGGGTAGCCCGCGTATACAGGTTATTCCAACAGAATAATAAAGAATGGAATAACAAAAGTTCTCTTCATGAATACAAAAGAAATAATGCCCCTTACCTTAGAAGAAACTGGATATAGAAGTAGTGAAGGAGCAGAATACTTTTCATCTTTCTCTCTATAGTTTCTCTCTCTAGAGTTTCAGTGAATTCATAAGAAATAATGAAGGAATGAGCTTCTATTTATAGAAGAATGGACTGAATAGTAACTAATTCATGAACGGTCCAGATTGATTTACTTTTAAACGGACGGTCCATATTGATTTACTATGCAGTATTAATAAAATATTCTAATAAAACAAAATCTTTTAAATAAAATATAATATATTCTATTTATAGTCTAATAAAATAAATAACTTTATAAAAGTATTCTGTTTTATATAAAAAGATTTTACTATGCAAAATACTATGCAGACACTATACAAATACTATGCCTAATAAAATATAATATATTATAATTATTATCTAATAAAACAAATAACTTTATAAAAGTATTCTATTTTATATAAAAAGATTTTACTATGCAGGCACTATGCAAACACTATGCATAATAAAATATAATATATTCTAATTATTGTCTAATAAAACAAATAACTTTATAAAAGTATTCTATTTTATATAAAAAGATTTTACTATGCAAAATACTATACATAATAGAATATAATATATTCTATTTATAGTCTAATAAAACAAATAACTTTATAAAAGTATTATGTTTTATATAAAAAGCTTTTCTGTTTTATTACATTAATAATACTAATAAAACAACATTTATATAATATATATATATATATATATATATATATATATATATATAAACTTCTGTGACTTCATAAACAGACACCTCAATATATTTAACAACATTTATCATCATTATTATAATTCACAATATTAATCAACCAGGTCGTTCCCGGAAAAGAGGGGGCTTTCCAATAATAATTTCTCCCTATTGGCGCTCAATTAGGTGACCAAACCTCTTATTGACAGAACTTTTAGACATCGTTAATATTGCAAATAATAATATTAACAACTTTGTTATCTCAATTATTGATTTAATAATATATAAAATATCGATAATAATTGAATCAAATAACGTGAGATACTATAAAATAATTATTGTAGCAATAATTGAACAAAACTGACTTCTCACGTAAGCATCAATAATCAATACAGTGTGCTACTATGCAACCACGCGTATTACTGTACTTTTACTACCGAGTAGTTCAACAGTTAACGGTAAAATTTTCGTAGTTATTTTCATAAAATATTTTTGTCGTTTTCTCAATCCGACAATAATTTCGTTGTGGGGTCCACCAATAATTGTGTTGTCGTACGAATATTCCTTGTTAAAACGAATATTCTCCGACCAATCGAATATTATACAACAACTTGCATACTTTGTAAAATTTATAAATATTACCCACAACTATAACATTATATCAAATCCACACCATAATAAAAAAAATATTTTTGAGAAATTTAAATTTTTATTCATAAAATTTGGGGTCTCACATCTAATGGCTCAGAACCCCACTAGCAGCTTCAAACTCAGCTATGCGCTGCTCCCGAAGCTTTTGAAATCGGTCCTGTAATTTATATTGTATACCTGAGTTAATTATATCATTTTATTTTATTTTGTGAATATTGAGATTACTAAAAAGTAAGAGTAGTTTTACCCGTATAGTTAATGTTGCCTCAGACAAAGCATGCTCCTCCTTAGGTGTGTGGGCCCTATTCCAGAACTTTAACATGGTCGGATCTCTGCCCAAGGTCCTCTCCCCAAGGCCTAATAGATACATTCATAAAACAGTTATTAATTATTATTCGTGCTAGAATTTGATAATTTATTTCAGAAAACATTACGGTTACCATCTTCACCTCCTCGAAAGACTGTGAGCCAGTCGTGTGTACTATGCGGAGCTTGGCCCGATTCTTCTTTGCATGCTCAGACTTCTTCTTGAAATCTTTAGCCTCCCAATGCGCACACATAGCGTTTTATGCAGAATTGGAGACTATGTGGGGCTGGTGAACTATGATGGTGGTCCCAGGCTGGTCATCAACTGCCTGGGTTGCCCGTCGTCGCATCTTATACAGCCAACCGGAGTAATTCGTAGTGATATATCCAATAATCACTGCATCATCGGCTATCTGAGAGACGCCCTCGGCAAATCTATAGTAAGTCTATAACAAAAGTCTAAAATTTAGGAACAACTAATTTCTTAAACACTACAAATATGTAATAATATAAAACTGGCTAATATAAACTTATTAACTTACGTGAAACTCTCAAAACACTGTATGCATAAAGGAGGGATCATACCGCTCATAGTGAGTGAAGCGCGTGCACCTGGTCGGGAGGTGAGTCAGACAGATGGGGTGTAAGTTGTGTTTAGCGACCGGGTCTAGTATACTATAGTAAAAATATAACAATATGTGTCTAGTTAATTGTGTCATGCAATAAAATATATATTTAACAATGTTACGACAAGGATGGATTAACACTTACTGTCCAGACTGGACATCCACCGGTACTGTAAGTGGCGATGATGGCGGCTGACCAAAGATATCGAGGTTATGCCCTTAGTGTCGTCGACGAGGCGCATCTGTAATTATTAAAAAAACTAAGTTAATAAACATGAGATAATTCAGGTTGAGATAAATTTAAATCATATGTCAGACAACTTACTAGCTCCTGAAGATGAGCCTCCATCATGGCTAGCGTCTCCCGATCCTGATCGCCCACCACCGCGGTGACCTCCACCACTGTGTCTAGCCATAAATATACTACTAGAATAACAAAAAGTAACGTATATTAATTTGAATGTAAATTATTTAAATATTTTAATATGTATATTACTATTGCATTATTTACTACTCTATAATAATTGTTGATTACATATGTCATCAAACCCGTCAGATTCCACATCGATATCATTCTTGGATTCTGTAGCTTCATCGTCCTCAATTTCAATATCAGTTTCATCGTCGTTATCATCCTCAACGACTACGTAGTCATTTATGACGTTTTCCTCGATATCCTCGTCGGTAGGTACATCAACCACATTAGTTGTCATCACATCTTCATTATTTAGCACTATATGCCTAGGATTACTAACATCTTCTTGGAGTACCTCATCCATCCAAAACATATTAGCAGCATCAAATGCACGTGTTTTAGTTGTGACAACTGTATACTAGGGGCTTCTACCATTTATGAAATTTGGAGCGTAATACAGTTGAGTCTCTTGATTGGCTAACATGAATATGTCATTAGATCTTAGTACCGACTTGATATCTACTGTGATGACTCTATTACGGTCAACTTTAATACCTTTTTCAATATCAAACCAGGGACACTTAAATATAACTACCTTTTTACCCCCGTGATAGTTGAGCACAAGCACATCCTATAAACGTCCATAGTAATTGGACTCGGAATCATGGTAACAGCTTCCACAACTCCATAATTGACTGAGGTGAGTTCATTCAAGTCATTGACCATAAATATGTACCCATTCACAATGCAACTGGGAAAAGAACTAACAATTTTGTAAGGTCCTCGGATGACATCTATAAAACATTCAGAAATGTTCTCTTCTTCAACCCTTTTATTAAATCACAATTGCAAATTAGTATTAGTGAATGCTTCCAGCTCTGCTGCAGTTAAAGTTGGGTTGGAAGCATACGTTGCCTCTTCTAATGAAATGAAATAATATTCAAATGCCTTAATATATAAATGAGTGCACTTATAAATTATATTAAACGCGATAAATAATTCTTCATACCTGATGTGTGATGATATTTTGGGCATATTTAGAAGTACGTACGTAGCTAAAATCTTCAAATCATTGTCGCTTAAGTAAGTCATCATCTCATGGCCAAATGGCTTAGCCGGATATGTGAATACAACTAACTCATCATCAGCGTGAGATTGGGGATCGACGACCCCATTCCTACTTAAATGGTTGTGCTTTATTCAGACAACATCGTCAAAATACAATGAGCAGAAGTTGACAACCTCTTCCTCCGTATAGTGTTCAACAAAAGAGACCTCTACATTTGGCTTTATTCTTGACTTTCTATTTTAATCGACGCATATACCTAAAATTCATTAATTAAGATATATATGAGTAATCGGAATATGAGAAGCAGAATTCAATACAAAAAGATTATAATACCTCTCAAAATGATACATCCATCGATATTGCACCGGTCCTCCAAGTTATAGTAGATGATTATGCAGATGTTCTATCAAGTCAATGAATCCTGGAGAAATACCATTTCGAGCTTGCAAATGGTGAGCATAATATTGTTCTCCATCTTCTCCACATCACTGTACTTTATTACAGTTGAGCATAGATCCTGAAAGAAGTTTGAAAGTTCATTCAATGCATCCATAACTTTTCTAGGTAACATCTCATGAAATGCAATTGGGATCAACTTCTACATGAATACATGACAATCGTGGCTCTTGAACCCATTAAATTTTAACTGCTCAACCTTACAACATCGCGATATGTTTGATGCATATCCATCTGGGAGCTTTAACCCACTAACCCACTTGCATACCTTTTTCAACTTTTTGCTTAGTAAGACAAAATTGAGCTTTAGGTTTCGTATTGTTAGGGAGAAGCCACAATTCTGGCCTCTAAATTTTTCCATGCGTTGTCATTGTCTTTAGTTTTACCACTCGCATCTAACACGGTATAAAACAAGTTCTCAAAAATATTTTTTTATGTATGCATGACATCTATACAATGACGAACTGAAAGTGTGACCAAATACGGCAACTCAAACCATATGGGTGAGTGTGTTCAATTATGAGTCTTCTCGTGCCTGACTACTCTAAATTTACTTTTCTCCTTGCCTGACGGTGGAAATGTAAGATCGTTCAGCCAACCCAAGACCTCACTGCCCGACAGTCGACCAATGACCCCCTTCTTCTCTGTCTTTCTATTGAACTATGCAGACATCTTTCTATAAGTGTGATCAACAGGAAGGAATCTACGAGTTGTTCCAAAGAAACTACATTTTCAGCCATGCTGCAACTGATTTTAATTGCCTTGCACATCCCCCATACACACTGAAAAAGATAGTTTCTCATGAGTTGACCAACCACTAATCTTCCCAAGAGCCGAAAAGTCCAGAAAGTCAGTGATAATCCATAACAAGTCTGTATTCATCAAAAAATATCGCCGATCAATTTATCATATGTTTGAACCCTCGTTTCCCAAAACATCTTTAGTTCATCGACTAACGGCCTGAGATAGACGTTAATGTCTTTTGTAGGACTCTTATCCCCCAGTATGAGTAAATTCAAGGACAAATATGGATCCCTCATGCACATTAACGGTGGCAAATTATAAGCTACCATAATGACAGGACAAACAGAGCAAGGCTGACTAAAATTATTAATAGGACAAAATCCATTTGTAGCCATTCTGAACCTCACATTCTTAACTTCCTCCATAAACTGTGGAAAATTTTCATCAAATCTCTTCCATTCATCTCCATATGCTGGGTGAGTCAGCTGACTAGGCACAACGTCCCTTGTTATATGTCAACTCATATGTTGAGTCGTATGGGACAACATGAATAGCCGTTGAAGCCTCGACACAAGAGGAAAGTAACGTAAGATCTTCTTGGGCACATGTTTCTCCTTCCCCCACGCTTTTTCACCTTGTATCGAGGAAAGCTGCATATATTACATTGTCCTTTGTCTGCCCCATAGTATAACATATAATCTTGCTTACAAACATCGATCTTTTGATACCCTATATTCAACCCATTGACCATCTTCATCACTTCGTAATAATTAGCAAGCAGAATATGATCCTTGGTTAAGAACTCGCTAATAAGGGCAATAAAATCGTTGAAACCTCTCGCACTGCAGTCATGCTCATTTTTGAAGTGTAAAAGCTTAGTCACTGTAGATAGTTTGGTATGCTTATGATTTCCAAGATACAGCGGAACCCCTAATTCAGATAGATGTCTATCAAAGGTAGTAGTTGTATCATTTGGCACTTGCTGAGCACTGCTTGACGAATGCTCATTTTCAACACAGTCAATATTGGTAGGGCCATAAGCATCAACCAACATCTCCACGACATCATAGTCATCTGCATATGAATCTGTTGAATTGGTTGGTCTACTATACTTTTGATCACTTCACTCAACTCAATTGATTCCCCGTGATGAATCCATACGGAGTACCCATCCACAAAGCCACATGAAAATAAGTCGAATTTAATATCGTCCACTTTCTTCCAGATCAGGTTTTTACACTTAACACACGGGCATCTCATCTTTCCGTTTGATTCATCAACATGTTCTAGTGCTTTGTTCAAAAAGTTAGACACCCCATCACGATAAGCTACGACTAATCCCCTCCCATCAATGGGTATCCTACGGTACATCCAACTACGGTCGGCTAACATCTTGAACTGAACAAAAGACACATTCAGTACAGGGATATTCATATATGTTGTTTATGTATGAATTATATTTTCCTAGTATTTCCACTCTAAAACACATGGGTAAGGCTTCTATCCGGTTCATGGATGCATCTCCTCACAAGTG